>CABFOQ010052667.1:0-26654 GCA_900660455.1 Gephyroberyx darwinii
TCCAGTATCCAGTTGCAGAGGGAGGTGTTGATGCCAAGGTCACCGAGTTTAGTGATCAGTTTGGAGGGGATGATGGTGTTGAATGCTGAGCTGAAGTCGATGAACAGCATTCAGACATACGTGTTGTTGTTGTTCAGGTGGGAGAGGGCAGAATGTAGTGTCATGGAGATGGCGTCCTCTGTACACCTGTACTGGCGATAGGCGAATTGGAGGGGGTCCAGTGTGGGTGGTAGGGAGGTTTTGAGGTGAGCCAGGACCAGCCTCTCGAAGCACTTCATGATGGTGGGGGTGAGTGCAACAGGGCGAAAGTCATTAAGGCTCCCTGCGGTGTAGCGTTTTGGCACCGTCACAATGGAGGTGGTCTTGAAGCACACGGGGACAGCTGCTTGGGCCAGTGACAGGTTGAAGATGTCAGTCAGGACCTCAGACAGCTGCCCAGCACAGACCCTGAGCACACGCCCGGGGATGCCATCAGGGCCAGCAGCCTTGCATGCATTAGTCCGGCTCACTGCAGCACAAACGTCGGTGTGGGAGAGTGTAAGAGGCTGTTGGTCAGTGGGGAGCACAGCCTTGATGGCCGCCTCCTGATTGTCCCTGTCAAAGTGGGCATACAAGTTATTGAGGTCAGCAGGGAGGGAGGTATCGCTGGTTGGATGGGATGTGTTGGTGGGTTTGTAATCCGTTATGGCCTGGATGCGTTGCCACATGCGTCGGGGGTCGGAGTTGATGAAGTGCTCCTCAATCCTCAGTTTGTGGCAGTGCTTATCTTAAAATGTGTTCAATCATGTGACTGTGTTAAAAAATATCAAATGATGTACTCAATTTCTATGTTTCATTTTCAGACTTTAGCTTAAATATGTTTTAATCTGGCCAGTAGAGGAAGTCTTCCAATAAAAACAGTGCAAAATAACTCAATAGTAACTTAATACGTATAAGCTTAAATCACAAGGTGGGGCTTCAACAGAGAGGAGCACCCCTAACAGAGACAACATAGATTCGTTCTGTTTGCCCAAATTTAATTTTGCCGTCTTTTCACCACTTCCACCCCTACCTGTGACGTCATATGATTTCAAATTTTCAATCAAAATTCAAACAGTTACCTCACACCACTATTTGGGGCCACCAGTGTGTGAAGTGTGTGGACTTTAACATTATAATGAAAGAGCCAAGAGTGTTTGTATAAGCTAGCAGGGATTCAGTAGTAAGTCTATTTTAGTCTATTTTTCCACTCGCCCTCTGCTCAACTTTAAGCACCACTGGATATATTAAGAAATTGTGAATGGTTAAACATGAAACACAAAGTTTTACAAAAAAAAAAGAAAAACATTCTTTTTTTGTAGAACAGTATAAAGCCACAACTGTGGAAATGCTCACGACAAAACCACTGAGCTACTACTACTATCTACCATGTAAGTCAGGAAAAATTGAAAAACAATGTATTAATACAGCTATATGCTCTCTTTGGCTTAGTTAGTTAAAGGTGTTCAAAAATGAAAACACCAAAAATGAAAAAAAACAACCTTTGTTGATTTCCCTCTGATTGAAAAACATTTGCCAGACCATTAATCTTCAAGTTTAATTTGAGGTAACATGTTTAACTAATTAATATATTAATAACTTGTTTTTAGGATTCAGTTTTGTGTTGCCACAAGCATGATGTCAAAAATAGAAGAAAACAACAATAAATCATTCATGACTGTGTTTCTGAGACAAGCAAATATTGACACATCAAGTGTTCTCACACTTACTCCCCTCATGTGAGATGACAACAGCAGACGCTTTTATCCAAAGCAACTTACAAGGGTGATAGTTAACACTATGTGGGGATCTAACCCACAACCCTGAGACTGAGAGTCTCATGCTCTACTGACTGAGCTGCCCGGGCCAGATGGCACTTAACTTTAATGGTTCACAAACTGTCCTCAAATCTGGCTGCCCTGACGTTAGACCAGTCATTTGACCTCTGACATCACCAGGGGCCTGTGTTTTGGCAGCTGACCTCTCAACCTTCAAGGTCATAGAGCAAGCAGACATGGATGCCACAGCGTCATCACTCATCTGTTCATATAGTTGCACAACTGAATAGAACATGTGAATATAGACTCTTTACCATTTAGCAGGCACAAAAATGCTGAAACCCCCCCACAAATATTTGATCAAATATCAGTATCCTAGTACTGTCCCTCACTCGAACTGCACCTGCATTGAATATGCACTGAATGGGCTCCAAAATGACACTATCAAAAAACTATCGCCCTCAGCAGGGAGATAGTGTTGTAATACATTCAAACAGCATCCCTCAGGGCTTCCCTCATATATATGGCAATGTCCCCGTTGGGTAATTGTCTTGTGAATTATTCATCCTGTGTTACCAAATGTATTCCTCTAAATGGCTCACATGGTCTCTTGCAGCCAGGTCAAGCTGAGTGTCACAGCGCCAGACGCACTGTTCATCATTACACCACTAAAACATTTCAGGGCTCTGGCTTGCAAGGCTACCTGCTCACTAACAAGTAGGTCTGCCGAAGGTCGTTTGTATATCAGTAGTATTATATGCAGTATATCATATATACTCTAGTGGTTTAACAACTTAATATAGGGAATACAGGACATAATATGTAGACCCCACACACACACGCCATCACACACACACACATACATGCACACGCGCGCACACATACATACACACACACACACACAATAAGGTCCTCTGTTTATTCAACATGAGTGCAGTCAGTTGCACGAGCAGGGAGTAATGATCGCTCTGCATTTGTGCTGTGATTTGCACAATGGCTATTTCTTCAGTTCTGTAACTATTGTTCCAGTGGTTTCTGCCCCTGGTTAATGACTGTGTAATGACGCCAGTAATGGTTGATGTCATTACACTGCCGCTATATAGTCTATGGTCCCCCTGATACTGCACATACTGGTTACAGCAGACCCTGAGAGGATAAGCTGAGTTGTAGATGCAGCATGCTGCAGATGTCATAACGCTGTATAATCAGACAAACGTTAGCCGGCTTATTTCTCCTTGGAGACCAGTATAAGACTTGAAGACTTGACTAATTTAAAAAGGATAAGAAAAGAAAACAAATCCTGGCCCTGGAAGCAACAATTTGCAATGTTTCTATAATACTAATCACATGAAGAATAAGGCAAATGAACAGGGAAAACAAACATACAATATAAACAGTTCTTGGTCACTGATTCATTGTGCTGTAGTAAAAAAGGCTTTGCAAACCCCAGCAGGACAGATGCAAAGTATAATTGATAATTAGATGCATGCAGCTGTGCTGATGTTCAATTTCTTCCTCTGTCCTCACTTTGATTATGTCCACATTGTAACACATAGAGTAGCTGTACTTAGTCTGTTTCCTTCCTGTATGCACAAAGTGGAATTTCTATTGAATTTACAATGAAATAGAATAAAGACTAATCTAAACCCAAATAAATGAAGGTCCATAAAGAGCTGAATGCAAACCTGCAGTCTAGAAAGAAATAACCTTTCTTACCTGTTTGTGGTGATAAAACTGTGCTACAGACGTGTTTTTATGGAGCAAGACTTGCCTCAGACAGCAGTCCGTTTGTGAGGGTAAGAGACAGGCATGTAAAACATGTGGCAGGGCTATGCAATGACCGATTAGCCTTCATACTCATAGACCATCCTGTTCTTGGTCAAACAGCAGGGAAAAGAGCTGTTTTAGTCTAACTCTTCCTGTGTGCTTTGCTCTTTGGGTCTGTCACACCTCTCTGTCTGCAG
Source organism: Gephyroberyx darwinii (assembly GCA_900660455.1). Lineage (NCBI taxonomy): Eukaryota > Metazoa > Chordata > Actinopteri > Trachichthyiformes > Trachichthyidae > Gephyroberyx > Gephyroberyx darwinii. Next base: position 3,761 of record CABFOQ010052667.1, read on the forward strand.
GTTAAGTCTATCTGAAATGAAGACAAACAGAACCAGCCAGCTCTTTTGATTTTTCAACCTGCCTCCATATGTATTTCTTTTAAAAGGCAGTATAAAACTGATGTCGGCAATTTTGAGTTTGCAGGTTGCAGTGAAGTGCAGCACATATGTGCTGGGATCCTGGCTCCTCCTGTGTGCTTTGGACTTTTTTTAGACTGCAATTTCCCCAGTGCTTGTGAATTATGATGTTGACCTCACAATTAAGTGAGTACTGTGTACTTCCATTTCATTAACCATGTAATGTTCTTTTTTGGCAAAAAATGTGGTTCTACCTAAAATAGTCCTTTGAAATGACATCAGTGTCAGTTGGTTGTATGGCAAAAAATATTGATAAGTGAGGTGAAAGATTCAGTCTCAAACCCCGGTGTAATCCAGTCAGCCAATTTCCACTTAGCCTGTGGCAAATCACCATCTGGGTGAGGAGAAAAGATGGATCACTGGAATGATGACCAGCAACACACCCACAAAAACCTCTCCAGAGACACAGTGACGGATTCATCCATGGATGTATCATGCATGCATGACACACAATCTCCCCAACACCCTTTATGACCCAACGGGTAATAAAGCTTGTGGACAGCACAGCATTGTAAAATGAAAAGGCTTTTCAAAGACATGTACTGTATGTGTATGTGTGTGGGGATATAACCATCTTCACACACACACATACACACACACACACACACACACACACACACACACATACACGTGAGCACTGTTAAATACTGATGCAAGCCCATAAAGACACTATGTGGACTACGCTGTCCGCCAACTCAAGGAAGAAAACACAGACTGCAGTTTTATTGGTAATCAGAGAATTTGACTTCATGGTAACACCCATTACATAAAACAGGCACGTGTACACTGTCCTCCAGTAACTGGTCACTCCCACGCAGTCTTGAAATGAAATAATCAAAATAAAATGGTGGACTTACTTAACTAGTTTTTATGTGGCAAAACTTCCCCTCACATATCATAATGACTACGGAAATGTGCAACGATAGAATTTGACCAACAAATATTGCCTTCAAAAACAAGAGAGTATTTGAAGCAGACATTCACAAAAAAGCCTTGCAGAATGCAGTCCAGAACAAATGAGCACCAGCTTTCAAAGTGTGTGTGACATGTTCACATTAAAAAACCAAATGTTACCCTGAGGAAGTGACTTAGTCATGATAATTGGAAGCAAACTTCAAAACAAATGCACAGAGTTCAAAAAGAGACCCTCCCCTGCTTCCTCTGTGGATGTAATGACTCTCCGTCATACTTCCTGGGCACAATGTGACATTTATACCAGTCAGACTCTCTCTGCCACGACAACACTCGTGCTGTCACTCTCTCCCCATCTCTGTGTTTTGATTTTGTATCATTTCCAGATTTTTTTGAAATACTAAGGATTTATTGTAATACTGTACATATGAGGACAAAATCTCTCACTCCCATAGTTAAGCCCACTGTTTGGACCAAGCGAGGAAGGAGGGATAATCAATGAGGAAATGAAAACCCCTTTTTATCTATTACTCTTGGTTGTAAAATACAAATAGTAAAAGCACACCTTTGACAATTTCAAAGTTGTGAAAATGGCCATTGCCAGACATCGGCTTAATCGTTAGTCACACTGAACGCAGGGACAAGCACCCTGGAAAAACACACAAAGGGCTACAAGATTGTTTCTCAACATGACAACGAAAAACAGCATCAGCAACAACAGTTTATAGTCCGCCATGAAAAAAAATGACATTGTTGTAAGTTGTGCCCGTGCAATGCAGTAGAGTCATGACAAATGAGGGGACATTGACTGGAATCCAGGTGACATTCTCTGGCTGACTGCCTTTTCTCTGCCCACCCAGGGGAGTAATTTCACACTGTTGAGAGGCTCCTCCACACATTTTTCAAACTGAGGGAAGAAGCAGCTGGAATGGATGGTAGAATTTGATTTCCCATGTGTGTGCCTGATGATAGGTCCAGTTTTGAGAAGTTTCATGCATTACAGAACTGGGACTTTCCTGAAAACAGCTTCGTAAGGTGAAATGGACTTACTTCATATTCTCTGGGAAAAAGCAGAGTAAATAGCTACAATGTTAATTTTAAAATTAAATGCAAAACTCATGTGCTTGGCCACTTTTTTCCTTACTTCCTTTCCTACTTCTCTTTTTTTCTCCCCTTTTGCTCTGCTCTTCTTTTCTCCTGTCCTCAGTCAGTATGGGAAAAGTGGGGGAGGTGACAGAACAGATGCCAGTACTCTCTCTCTCTCTATCTGTTTCTGGATGAATTCTCATAAGGATTATCTATGATCATGCTGCTATATTTTGACAGGCCGATTGAACAGCACTAGCTTGTTCTGGGTCCTATCCTAAGATAGGACCCAGAGCAAAGAAGAAAGCTTTGTCTGCTATCATCAAAGCCCACAACAATTCCTCCGGCTGAAATATAAGGAACTTGTGTCATAAGAAAACAAAGCAAAGTTCAAGTTTCATGGTATAAAGGCCAGAAAAGTGAACATTTTTAAATGCAGCTTAAACTATACAGTTTGAAACCTCTAAACCAATCCTCAATGTTCAAACTTTAATTTCGACTGACACTCCCCCCTCAACATCTAAAACAAATGGATACAATAGCTCTCTTATGATCAAAGCCCTAACCATTAGCATAACTTCTGCAAGAAAATGAATTCTGCTGACCAAAGCAAATTGCACTCTGTAGACTGTAAAGTACCCCCTCAGAGCTTCAATCCACCACCCTCATATGGAGAAATGCCGTGGGCATGGAAGCTGCTAAAAGGGAAGCTGGCGTTAGAATCCTTTAAACCTCCTTTAATTACCATGAAGATTTTGGTTCAGTGTTTTTGCTCCTACACAAGTTTATATGTGTCAGTGTGTTAGGCAGAAGAGCTGAGGAGAAACACCAGAGGTATGTATTTGAGAGGTTCAATGAATGAGCCCATTCTCTTCATATTTGCTTAAGGTCAAAAGTCAAACACAAACATTTTGAACGTGCATGCTACGTGCAAGCAAGAGGCAAATTGCTGTGTGACAATTACAAATAATCATGATGACCGAGGCCAAATTCTACTCAATTACTCTTGATAAACGTGTTTATAGGATCAGACTTCAGTGTTCGAAAACAACCAGTGTGTCTGTCGTTTAAATTTCTTATTTCACTGAATATTTAACCAATAGAGTGGAGTGGAGTTTGCTCTTACTAATACTATCGTATTCCCTGAATCTACTCTGTGGTGTTGGTTAACTCTTACATTATATGCTGATGGACTGAACTACACTATTGATGGGAACTGTGCAATAAACCATGCTGCTCTCCAACCTGCTTTTCTCAAATGCTGTTGAGAAACACCTGTAATTTGTTCCCTCAGCTTTTTATGTTTTGACATGTGAGGGTTACTGCACAATCGGTACTGTGGGTCATATATTGAATAACATAACCACGTAATGGAGGTTTATTCCGATGAATTTCAAACATTGAACTGAAACATATTGATTGTGGATGTTTGGGGACGTTACCCTCCTATTGTCCCATAAAGATTTTAATTGGAATCAACAGATACTCCATAATCCAATCATCACGCTGGTTTGCAGGCCATTTACAAAATCTGCAGACCATCCAGCCACCCACAGGGCCAGTCAGAGCACCTGAGAAAGTTTAATTGCACAGTTATCAGAGTTTGTGACCATTCAAAGAAAGCAGAAGGCTGGTCAGAGGTCAGAGACAATCAGTATCACTCAGTAAAGGTGACACAACGGGAGACTGGGGTCAATATTGACTTTCTCTGTGTGCCTACATTCTTCCTTTTGGGAGGCCTGAGGCAGAGAATAGAACCTATCAGTGTTACAAGGACGGCAGGATCTATTGGGGTCTTTCATCTCCCTGTATACTACCAGGAGTAGAAATGAAAGGAAGAAAAAGTGAGGTGACTTTTGAGGAAAAGAAAAATACATCCAAGCTGTGTGAAGGGTTTCACAGGGCAGAATAAGTAAACTCCCTTTATCCAGCTGAGCAAACCCAAACAGTTTTTTGAAAAAGATAATAGAAATAGAGAATAGAAAAGAATACCCTTGCAGAAGTGTCAAGGATTACTTTGAGGAGGGTTGTCACAGTATAGACATAGACACTTGTTCCTCAAAGCACATGTTAGACACTCTTCTTGCTAGCTGTGATATGGCACATTTCAACAGGCGAATGACAGCAAAACAGCACGAGGAAATCGCAAACATTCTGTGCATCACATATCACATAACACCCGCCAACAGACAACTGTCTGAATGCTGGTAAACATCTTTCAGGCAAAACTCCCCCCAAGGAAATTACAGGTATAAAGACATTAATCCTCAAGTATGGCGATGGCACCATTTCCCCTCCCTGCAGGTACAAATTCCAGCATAAACACATAAATTAAACTGTTACAGCAACTGTTACACCCTGACGTTTTTCAACCAGCCATATGACCAGGCCTAATACGTTCTTGCTTAGTGTTGGCATTATTGAGCTATGATTGGCTGTTCACATTGACCCCACTACATCATCAATCACTGCCGCCTCCTGGTGTCCCAGTTTTTTCCCTCCTTATTAGTCTCTGAAGGGCCAGTGCCATGATGGATGTCACCATAGGGATATCGTTCATCTCATAGGGGGCTGGTAATGGGGTGGGACCACCCCCGCATTCAGTTACCAAGATGGAGAGAGAAAGAGAGCATAAAGAAGGGTAGAGAAAAGGGAGAGGTTAAACAACAGACCATTTAAGGCCATATTTGTTATGATAGATCAGGGACTGATGCTCTCCACTGACTAAGATGCGTGTCAGCCACTCTCGCTCTAAGGAATACGCTATTCTCTGCTGAAGATTATTACACACAGCTCCTTCATAGGCCCACTGAAAGGATGCACTTGGAGTACATTACATTTAAGGGTTCTGTAAGACAGATAGCTGCAGTAGCTGCATCCAAGACAACATATCCATTCTGCCCCATTTGTGGTTCAACGTGCAACTTAAGAGAGCTGTTGTGGATAATAAATAAAGTCTAAACAGCAGGTGGAGCTGTCTGTACGGTTAATGGACCCAAAACAACATGAAGCAGACAACAATGCATACTTAAATGGATTGCCTGGATCTGAAAATACTGTATCTTGTTAACGAAGCACCTTCTACGGTACATCATTTAATTCAAATTCCTACATTTGCATCTGTGTTGATATTTTAGTACATAGTCCTTGTTTATGAAGAACACTATAAAATAAGATATGGGGAAAGTTTTATTATCCATGTGGGGCAAACTGGGCCATGGTAAGAGGAAATAGTAACAGGATACAGCAAAGAAAAATAGAATATAAATGAAAATAGAGCACATGGGGTTGCAAACAACAATTTCAACACTAGAACATATTGAGGAGAAATGTCTGGATGAAAGTATGAAAAAGTATGGATTACAGCATTAAGAGGGTGTACAAAATAGCAGCAGTACTTTCTGTAGAATTGACTAGGACCTAACAGAATGTCCAATACTATATATGCAGTTCTGAAATAAGTGAGAAATTGGAACAATTCTGCAGGGGCAATATCAATTCTGGAACAAAATCAATCTCATAGTGAAGTAAAAATGCAAATGTATTTTCAAAGTCATGTTTTTTGTAACCACAGGCACTGCACATCTCAGTGCGGTGTACAATCAAATGCAGTGTCTCATAGTGAACAGCAGATAGCGCCATTGAACTCTTCATGCTAAAATTCTCCATAGGAATCAATGCAGTACGGGTTTGAGGTGGTACATATTTGCAGTCATTGCTCTCTGCATGCTCATAATGTATGCGAAAGAGCGTCTCTCCTGACCCGTGGAGGTGCCTTAAAAATCACATTTTCTGTTTAAAATTTCAGTTTCTTGATAACAGTAAATAGAATATGGGAGTGTAACGAGCTCCTTTGAAATTTCTTGTTTGCTCTTACAGAAATTCAATTTACAATTCAAGGGACCTGCATCAAAGAAGCGTCAACAACAACAGTGGGTGGGGGAGTATTCCATGTTATATTACATAATGTTACATTGGGATGACCAATTCATAAATAAATGTATGCAGTAACATTGCGGCCATGAGGTCAAAGTACTATGGCATACACCGAAGATGCTGGAACTCAGATTGTTTTATTGATCTGGTTCAAGGGATGCTCAGTGGTGCAACTTAGAAATAGAAATACAGTTCTGTGCTTTCAGACTTTTTTACTTTTTTCCTGGATGTGCATACAGCATATGCAGGTGCATTACACAGACACACATATGATGTGTATATCTGTGGCTATTTTTGTCTTTTTAGATGGGTGTTGCTGTAATGTGGCTATTCAGTGTGTAAAGTAAATGTAGGTGGGGGGGGGGTAAAAAAAAAGTTCTCAACTTCCATCTTAGTGCTATAGTGCTATCTGGAACTTTATCCCTGCTTTAATGTCCTCCATTAAAAGGCCAAATGACAAAAGATTCAGTTAATACGTTTATTTGAATAGAAAAATAAGTTAGAGAATGAATGGAAATGGTCTCAATAGTGAATAGATGAATAGGCGAGGTAGCATGAATGGTGATTTTGGAAAGAAGTCATCAGCGGTTTCAAAGTAAAGTCCTCGGGCAATGGAGGTTTGAGGGTAAATGCTGAACAGAAGAGTCCAGGGAGAAAAGACTGGATTCTATTTTGGCAGTTCCTACATCCTCCATCCTGTCCTACAAGATGGATGAGATGGGGGAAGGCATTTGATGAGCTAAAAGGAGTTGAAGCGCCATCTTTACCCCCAAACATGTCACTTCATTCATGGAACATTGAGACAAACATAATAACCCTGATCAAAACAACCATCACGATGGTGTCCTTTTGAAAAACATCTAACTGATCAGCTTAAAATGCAACCAAAAATCAGTTCTGTCCGACTGCGGCATGCTAAACCAGGTGATTATAAATTCCATTAGTGGGTCTCTTCCTGTGAAAATCCTATCTAATAGTAGTGATTAGACCCAGTGGTTCTCTGGTAGGTGGAGAATGCATCAGGCTATGCTCAATGTTAACACACTTTCTCCAAGTCCCCTGCTGCTCAGTTCAACTGCGAGGTCACTGAGCTCCAGCTAAACCTCAGATGGTCTGGTAAGAGGAAATTACTTTTTGACCATGATATTAAATGTACACGGTTGGTTTGATTTTAAACGTGGCTTGTCTCACTCTCTCCATTGGACTGTAGAGTAAACACACATGGGAAAAAAATGAACTTTTGATGACTTTTTGATGATGTCCTCGATGTCCTCCCACATTCTCATATTTGGACATCAAGATTTCTCCTGTGCTCATGTTCTCTTTTGTCTTCAATTCAGATCTCTTCTTTCCTGGATGGGTCCTTCCTCTCTTGCTGTTTGCTGAGGGAGGAGGGAAGTGGTATTGAGGTATGCTCTTAACTCACCCAGCAACACTGCTTTCTGGCCCTGCATTATTGAACATGCTGCAGCATGGCCAGGTCTGCACAAGACAAGACACCAGGTCACTGAATCAGAATCAGTTCTATGGGACAAGCTATGTGTGAGTCAGGGTCAACACTGCTCTAAGACATCAATTGATAAGAATTCATTGGGGGGGGTAAGGGGGGGTAGCAAGAGAGACAGCATGAATGACATTATCATTCGTTAAACATTTTTGAAAGCATCCTGCCTGCCTTTTAACATCATTGATGTTGAGTTCAAGGGGCTTAATCCCTATCAACAAGAGTTAATGGAAAAAAGGATTGCAGCGCAACATGCTCAGATCGACAAGCCAATAAAACCCACTTTTCCTTAAATTGAAAACATGCTCATTGGTAATAAAACAAACACAGTTACTGGTGATCACATTGAATAGCCGATAAATCAGCACTGGGATACCACAATATAGAAAGCTTGGAGTCTCTCCTGACAAACCACATGACTCCAAGTTGTCGTATTTAATGTCATCTCAGGCACATACCTCTGGGTGAGAGGTAAACAAAGGGGCACTTGATTCCCCAAGAAGAAAATATCTATCTAATAAGCACCACTGCCAGGTTAAACTCTAGGCCTACATGATATGGATCATCAAGCACTTCTTCAAGAAACCCCCAGAGCTCTCCTGTGCTTTCACACATGAGCAGGTAGATCGACCAACACCCTGCCTGCATGGGGCAGAATTTCTGAAGTTATCTATGACGGCATTGCACAGGTCAACACAGGTCAACCAACGTTATAGCATGATGTCCTGATGTGTAATATCTTGCAGCTCTTTCTTTCATCTGTGTTTTTATTCAGTGTTTCAGTTTTTTCAGACTATGACTTTCAAGTTAGGTGTGTGATGCCCATACTTAAATAGTCTTCCGGTGGCAGTAGGATCACCAGAAATGCCAAGGCAATTAATCCCATGACCTGATCCAGGTCACAAGGAGACGTACATGGGCAGAATTTCATTACTTCAAAGGAAAATGGGTCAGAACAAGACAGGAGAATACAATACAGGGACTATACATCTATACAGAGAGCTCGGCAGTTCTTCATTGCATTTACTTGCTGTGCTACGGCTATTTTTTGTGTTTGGTTTAATTCAATTGTGGATGCAAAATTCTGCAAGTGAAAACCTCCCATAATGCGATAGATGCTCCAGAATCAGTGTACCATTTGTGAAATGAATATAAATGTACCATCTGCAGAGCCGGGATCACTGGCCTCCATTCAAGAGCAGACACAAATGGGTCGCGTTGTGTTAGGTTGTCCTGGAAATTCAGCAGTGAGCAGACACTATATTAAGTTCTGCAGTGCCTACATGAAGGGAACACAAACCTGTGGCCAAAACATTCCAGCATTTACGGATGACTCATTATCCAATCACCGCTATACACCCATGCACTAGATGATGAGGGGCTTAGGGTGATGCATTGGGAGGCACACAGAGTTTAAAAGTGAAAGCGACAAGTCGGCAGAGTGTCAGAGCTGTTCAGTATGACTGGAAGAGGTGAGAACACCACCTGGAATTAGAGTTAAGACTGGTATGGCATCATCTCCGCCTCCTCTTCTCTCCTTCAGGTGTTTTTAACAGCATCAGTTTTAAACACTTGTGCTATGGGGCCTGGTTTGGGTCTGCTATCTCAAGCCTCTTTCAGATATACACTTTGGATATTCTCCAGAGAATCAGGTCCACTCTTTAACCGGAGTTGCCCTTCCACACATATAGCACACCAACGGAGAATGTCCGTTTCAGATGCGTTCACAACAACAGAAAATACTCCGGTAAGTTTAGACAAGGGGTGGGGCCTGGGTAGAGTGTGCGGGAGACAGGACATGACGCAAAAAGTACGCTGCAGAAATCGCAGTGTTTTGTTTACAACACAAAGATGGCGGACGAAGTGACCGACTCACTCTCAGTGGCTGTTTTTGGTTGATGTCAATACTAAATGTAATTAGACATATTGGCAGTATCAACAAAAGGGCGGAAAGCAATATAAATTAGACTAGGGTGCTGGGTGGGTAAAGTCTGTTTAATTTCCAGACCAACTGATTCAGACATTTGTGTTCACACATACAACCCCTCCGAGTAATGTCTAGATAAGTTCTGGATTTCACTGTATGTGTGAAAGAGGCTTCAGAGTAAATGATGGGGAAAGCGTTTGAAACCAAGCAGTCAAATTAGAAAGTCACAGTCAGATGATCTGTTCTGTTGACTCAGACACATACTGAGTCACTGACTGAGTACAGATAATTACAGAACCCTGATAATCGTAAACAGACAGAGCACAAGCAATGTGCCCGACCAGCAGTATTTCGTTAGGAATTTTTGACATAAGCAGCCCTTTCTGTAACTATGGAACACTATGGTGTTTTTACCACAGAGGCTTTAAGTCTTTTAATTTTAAGAAGGTTATTCAAACGTATTATGGAAGGATTAGGATGTTTGCCAATGGAACTGTGAAAATGTAAATAATGCTATACAAACTCAAAAATATTAAGCTGTCAGCATTATCAATTAAACAGACCTCATGGTGTGGAAAACCCAAAACCATAAGATAATGAGGCTTGAAGTGTAAACAGTGGGCTGGACTTTTCCCTGGCCCAGATGCTGAGAGTCAGGATAACGCAGTGTCTTCAGAGCCTCATTTGTTGACATGCTGTATTCACAGTTGGAGGCTGTGAGAATTGACCAATTACCCATGTGTGCCATAGAGCAACGCTGTTAGACATGGATGCAATCACACAAGTGTATTTACTTCTGGCAACACTGAACAAATCCAAATAGGAAGTCAAACAGTGCAGCATGCATTGTTGCTAGCAGGCAACCAACAATTTAGGACAGTGATCACCCAATAAATGAGCAATATTGTGCATCTACAATAAATAGCATCATATTACTGATGTTTACTGCTGTACCCAGACAGGTTATTATGGATCATGATCAAAACAAAGTTATTTCCACCTAAACCATTATGATAAAACAAAACATACAATGTTGAGTTTCTTTCTCTATAATGTGATATAGGTGTGTGAGCAGCAACTAGATTTACGTCACCAAGTCACAACAGCTTAGCAACTCTCACACCATAAGAAGGTGCATGGATGAATTGGTAATTAAAAAGCAATTAAAGTTATTAATAGTCACAAAATGTCTTTTTCCTATGTAAAATTGAGAGCATAGGGGGATGGAAAACAGCCTCATTCAAGACATTAATGTTAACTTAAACTAACTGAGTAAAACGACAGCACTTTGGTGTTAGAATCCTCTGGGGCACAAAGCAGAATGAAACTCGCCACACCTTATTTGATATCCAAGTGAAATTGTTTCAGGTCTCAGTTGATACAGGTACAGTGGGCACAGAACAACCTGCACAGTATCAAAACATGAGAATGACACGTTTCCCATGAAAGATATGGGTTTGTTTTATTCCATAGTGCAAAGTGCAATGTCCTCTAGTAGTAGTGCAAAGTCTAGTCCTCTAGTAATGAATGGCTCCAAATTAACTACATTATCACTACCTGATACATTCAGAATCAGTTCTCTGTATACACAAAAAGGACACAACCAACATTATTACTACATGATTACTCAGTCTAGGCTGTTGAAATTCAAGGAAGTTTAAACTGAAAAAAAGAAAACAAACTAAAGGTAACATAGGCAGCCTGTAAGCAGACTGAAAATAAACAGAAATTGAAATATATAGGAAATATTGAAGAAATTGTAAAAATAAGGAAAAATACCTTTTAAGAACCCTGGCTTGGATTGGAGTCGTCACATTACAGTGTCTGCGGGCATCCATGAGTGTATGCTTGTGTACTTGTGTGTCTATGCCACCAGTTTTGAAAAGAAGTCCTCTACAGGTCAGAAACTTCTTTGATACAGAGAGAGTTACTCGCTCAGACAGAGCACAGGTGACAGATATGCATTATGCATGGGAGAGGTAGGGGAGGCAGGATATAAAAAGAACACTAACATATTCATGGTTACACATACAGTCACACGGAGGCACACTGTACTCACCTGCGCAACACTCATTAATGGTCTTATTTACACTAATATGTACTGTGCACTGTTTCAAAACATAAGAGAATGCACACGTACCTATGTCCTATATGTACGTGTGCATTCTCATGCTTTTGAACATGTACACACAGCCAACAACTCAGCCCCACCAGAACTGGCATCGTCGTCTTCTTCTTCTTTTCTCTTCCCTTAGGCTCAGAAGGCAGTCTGAAGCTGCACTTTAGTGCCCACCGGCAGAGAACAGCTTTAAAAGGAAAGTCTCAGGTCTCGCCATCTGTTGTTCTGTTCTGGGCCAGGCAACGAGCGCTACAGTAAAATCGCTTCAGTGATCAAAAATTACAAACCTGATGTCAGCAGCAGTATATCCAGTAGTCAGCTGCTTACGTCTCCCAGAGTCCCACAGAGCACTCCTTGCAGGTTCACGTTTGTCCTCCTTTGCTTTCTTGATTGATACTGTGGGTAGAGTGTTAACTATCCTCGGTTGGTACAGGTGTTGATGATGTCTCTAATTAGCTGTAGAAGATTAATGATGTAGATTAATTGGCAAAAGGAACTCGCACTCACTCCTCAGTGTATTGAATTAATTTTATGAAAATCAGGGTGATAATGTCATTCGTTTTCTCTCTTACCTTTTGAATGTTTTTTTCTTCTTTTCACTTTTAAAAGGTAAGGTCTCTGGGTGTTTCTTCAGGAAAATGTCACATATAATTCAGCTCCCTAATTTCTTTTTTGTTTCAAAGTAAAAAGGAAAAAAAAATGTTAGCAATGAAAAGACCAAAAACAAGCCAAATACCAAACTAAAATTCTTCAGATAATGACAGATAATGACAGATAATGACAGATAATGAACAGACGATGCACTGAGCTGTCAGTTAAAAAGCAATACACTGCCTCTAATAGAGGACAAGATGAGTTGAGTTACTATGTGAAGCCAGGCGGGGTGGAAATAGCTGACATGCGAAACCTATAGAGAGGCTTAGCTAAGACTCAAAAGACTGAGTGAAGTAGAGGAGAAAAAAGAGAGGGAGAACAAGAGGAAATGGTATGCATACTGAACACTGCTCAGGCCGACAGAACTACTGCATTGGCATACACACATGCACACTTGCACGCATACTTACACACAAGTGGATGTGCTCAAGACTACCTTTGTGAGGGGCCACCTACAGAAGTTAGCGACTACACAGAGTGCCTAATAATTAGTCTTTCAACAGGCTGGACGTTGTTAATCTTAATCTGTCTCTTATCTCCTGTTCCAGGCAAGGGGAATTAGTGGCCTTCACCCTGCCGCTTGGCTTCTCTTCATGCCTCGGCCATTGCTCCTCATTATGGCATTACAGGACCATGTGGCCCAGCGCGATACCACAGCAGACCACTGCTAGCTCGTTAGGACAGCATTACCCTTCTCTCATTTTGTGTGATGAATGATATGTTCCCTCTGCGGCATCGGTGACTCGGAGACATCGATTCTGCGTCTGGAACGGTTCTTTATTCATGTTACGAGTGTAATGAAATGCTCATTGTTGTCTTCAAGTGCACACATTTGATCTTGCATCCATATAGAAACAGACTGACAGTGACAGACACACATTCACATACAGATGCATGCAAGGGCACGCACACACACACACACACACACGTGCATACACACACACACAATTGGGAGTTTCAGTCATTTCAAAACACAGATTTAATCTTCTTAATCACTCACCTACATACCCTCGAGCATGTGTACCTTTGAAATTCCCCAAGATTGTTTGCACACAAATATCATCACCGTGGCACAATTTTCAAAGGAAGTTTGCCTCTAACTTGTCCATCATCTGGTATCCATCTTATCCTTCCACACAAACCTAATTAATACATTGTTTCCTCCCGGGGCCATGCACAGATAGATATATCTATTCTCTATGCTAACAGACATGAGTCACATGCTGAAGCTATAGAAATTTGGTCAAATAGTTGCATAGCAGCTCATAGTCAGTCCATTCATAGTCCAGTAATCTCAGAACAGTGTATGCCAAAAAACAAGAGATAAATAAGTAATGAAGGAGTGCGTGGAGGGAAAAACAACAGCAAGAGTGGAAGACAATATCAGAACATGAGTGAAAAAATATGAAAGCGCTTGCACAGCTTATCTATCTAGTTTTATCCCCCTTTCTCTTTTCAATTAAGGATATAGCCCTGGTCCTGTCTCAGGAGGATGACACTTCGGCATGGCCCTGCACCATCTCATTGCTATTTCACTAATATTATTTTCATGCAAATGAGTTTTTTTACCTCATATTCTTTTTTGTGTCCTAATGAAATCTCGACTTTGCTGGCAGTGTTGCCCTCTCTGGTTACATCAAGAAAATCACTATCACTGTCTTCCCCTCCATGATACTGTAGAGAATGAGCTAAAAGAGATCAGTGTAGGCTGGTTTTGATAATACAGGTAAAAGAGGTGATACTGTTTCTCCATCTGATTCCTCATAAATAGGGGTAATAGGAAAATCCTACTAGTTGCAACTTCTTGCTATCATAAAATGAGTAAAGAAATGTTATTTGAAGGTACTCAGGGTTTACTGAATTCTAAATCTTAGTGAAGGAAAGCCAAGGGACACTTCTTCCTTTATTAAACTCAAATGCCATCATTCTGAAAGCACACTAATTTTTGATGAAGTGGAAAAAAGCAAGAGAACAATTTGTTGTGTGAGGCATGAATCTTATCTGCACCAGAATTTGATTTGGTTTGAAATTGATGCATTGCCACTAAAAACACGCTTTTACTTTTATTACAATGCCATTAGCCAAATGCAATACTGAAGTGTGTAAATATTAGCTCACATACAGAAAATGAGAATAATTCTACAATTAAGAAACACTTAGTGAATATGCTCACCAGTGAGGCCATGGTGCAATAAGAATAAACTTGTTTATGCTTTGGCTCAAAGGAAATTCAGTGCTATCTTGCAATTCATCCAACTTGGCTTCACTTTTAAAGAACAAAAAGCACAAAAGCGTCTCACTCCACCCAGTGTTGCTCTAATCACACTGATTAGAGATGCGATCACCAATATACTCTCCAGTGGTGGTGCCGTTTCACCCGAATAGTTCACTTGATGTTTCCCGGGCTGACTGTCTTTTCTCAGTTTGATTTAGTTTCCTTAGACACTCTTACCAAGTTGATTCTGTCGTTTAAACCCATGACCTGCATGCTTGACCCTCTGCCTGCTAAACTGCTAAAAGAACTTTTCCCTATCCTAGGACCCTCCATTCTGTATATAATCAATCGGTCACTCTCCACTGGCACTGTGCCCTCCGCCTATAAAACGTCCGTGATCAAGCCATTATTGAAAAAACCAAACCTTGATCGCGAAGTACTTCAGAACTATAGCCCAATCTTAAATCTGCCATTCCTCTCCAAAATACTTGAACGAAGCCGACCACTGCTATTCTCTATCTGTATGTTACCACTCGGTGATTAATTCGCAAATGTGGCATTAACTTCCACTGTTGCACCGATGACACCCAAATTTACATACCCGTCAAACCGACCGATAACACCCAATTAGAGGACTGCCTATGTCCCTAAACTTCTTACTACTTAATGGCAACAAAACTGAGATGCTGATTGTAGGACCAGTTATACATAGACATTTGTTTGATAGTTGTGTAATCTCCCAGAGCCCATATGTTATAAACCTTGGGGTAAAATTCGACCCTACCCTCTCATTTGACTTGCATATTAAGGAGACCACTAAAACAGCGTTTCATCATCTCCACAATATTGCCAAGATTCGACCCATGCTAACAGAAGCAGATGCAGAAATTTTAGTACATGCCTTTGTATCATCGAGAATCGACTATTGCAATGTCCTCTTTTTGGGCCTGGGCGCACTAACAAACTAAAACTGTTCCAGACTGCTGCTGCCAGAATCCTGACCAAAACTAGGAAATTTGACCATATAACGCCCATCTTATCCTCATTACACTGGCTACCAATTCAGGCAAGGTGCTTTTTTTTTTCTTTTTACATATAAATCATTACATGGGATGGCACCATCCTACTTATCAGATCTGATCAAACCATATAAACTGCCACGCGCCCCGAGATCACAGGACGCTGGCTACCTGGCTATCCCAGCAGTCAAAAAGAAAACTGCAGGTAACAGAGGCTTTTCTTACCGGGCTCCCCATCTCTGGAACAGTCTGCCTGCCTCAATCAGAGAGGCTGGCTCTATCGAAGTCTTTAAGTCAACGCTAAAAACCTATTTATTCTCTTTATCATTTGACCAGCCTTGAGGGAGTGGCTCAGTCTCTTCTCGGACTAGACCAGTTAGCTCATCCTAGCTCAGGTTCCCGCCGATGGGTACTAGCATCCTGCCTACATGTCCTATTCTCCTGGTCTACCTGTTCCTTTTCGCTGACGCTGGTCATGTTTATCTGTGTGAGTGAGAGTGTGTGTATAGGTGTGTGTGGGTGTGTCTCCTATCTGTTCCAGGCTGCAGCTCATCAGAGTTGGCGTATGCGTGGTCCCCCACCCCTAGGACGATGCTGACTGAGCTACCGTTTGCTGTGATGATCCACATCAGATCTGGATGTCACACCATAATAAACTTTTATGCATTGTGTATGCGCTGCTTGCCCAAACTTGGCATCTACTGCATGCCCAACCGTCCTGGTAGGGGGATCCCTCTCTGAGTAGCCCCCCCTGAAATTTCTTCCAATTTTTCCCTAAAAGGTTTTATTTGGGGAGTTTTTCCTTGTCCTCTGTGAGGGTCCAAGGCTGGAAGAAAATGTTGTGTACTAATGTTGTGTTGTGTTGTGTTGTGTACTAACCTTTTATTGTTTCACTGTGAGTGCCCTTTGAGACTGTAATGGTGAATAAGGGCTATACAAATAAATGTGATTTGATTTGTTGCTGCTAAACAACAGAGAGGATGAAAAACAACGAATAACCACTTAGCTTCCCAATACACTGGCCAAAGAGTCCATTTGTGCTGGCACAGTCGATACAAAAGGCAGAAGGGAGGTTGGAACATAAGGCCAATCGAAGGTTTATAATATTGCACAAAAATATTGTTGCCTTTCAATTCAGGAGAGGCCAGACTACTTCTTCATGCTTCAGTCTTCATCTTTAACACCAAGCCAAATTGTGTGAATTTATGAAGGAAGAGTCTGATGACGTGAACAGGCGGAGCGTGAGCTTTGAAACTAATTGAAAAGAAGAATATGATAGATCACAGAATAGTATCTGTGAGGTGGTTGTATATTTGTCACATACAGAATGAATATTGATTTAATAACTTGCAACTAATTATTCTGCTGTCACCCTTGTTCTCTGCGAGACATATTTTTCAGCAGATATCAATAGAAAATGTCTCAGATATCAATAACACAATGTATGTACATTGTACGCGTCATTATTGTCTTTTGTAGGACAGATGGGGCTGCAAAGATACAGAGAAGCACTGTAAGCGCCCTAAAGGTTATAGTTTTCTGTCCTTGTTTTAAAACAAAGGCAAGAGAATCAGAATGGCTCTCTAATTAAAACGTCATTAATTTGTGGTCTCATATCAGACCACCCAGGCAGCCCATAATGTAGGCGTGTGAGGAAGATAGAGCTAGTGTGTGCCCAGGAACCATCACATGCTGCTAGCTCTCTTACATCAGCTATCTCAATAATGGGATATATGTGGTTGCAACAGACTGCATGGCGTTTTGACAATTACCCAATTACATATCATCTGTGTAATACTGGGATATGTTTGTATAAATGGTCGCCTCCTACAAATATCCCATTAAAAAAGTAAATTAGGTTTCATGATCACTGGCTTTGATGATTCATAACCCTTTCACATCACATTGCAGACGCATGCTCACACATTTGAACGCATGCATGCATCTGTGCTTGTGTGAACGCACACACACATGCACAGACACACACACACACACACACACACGCACACACCCCATATCAGATGCATATTAAGTAGGCCACCATATTAATGTTTTTCATTTACATTTACATTTTCATCTCAACATTGTAAATGGAACTGCAGCCTGATAGGCCCAAGCTGTTATTACCCCTCAGTAATTTTATACATGGTGATTCATAATAGAGGTATATTGCTATTTCATTCCTCTCCCATTCCCATTCCACAACATATGGGAACATTCCAAGTAAAACAAACTCTATTTCAATACCTGAGCCACAGTGTTTCACAGAGGAATCAAAATACAGACGGCCATGTGGACTTGAATAAAACACAACGCAAATAGATAAATAAAGTATGAATAATAAAAATGACGGCACCGGTTTCATTGTTCCTTCCATCTAAGTGAACTCCATAAAGTGAATATGAAATGTTATTATTTTGTCCCGTCTTCTGTGAAATAAATGAAATTACAACTGAATGAAACTTTGAATGAAACTTTGGAAGCAGTTGAAAACTGAAAATATTGCTAACTAAGGTACAAGTGACTTTAAAGTGTAGCGCAGTCAAACTAAAAATGACACCTTCAGCCAGATACTGCAATCTAGTGGTATGCCACCAAATTTCAGGATTCAAATGTGTTATACAGTTCAGTATACAATATATTATCACTTCTGTCCCAGAAACAACAGGAAAGGTTTGTCTTGCTCCATAATTTGTAATGTCACACTGGTTTACAGCTTGACTGAAAATGAACTGAAAAAAAGGGGGGAAAAGACCCTGATTTCAGTGGATATGGGTGTAGTTCCTGGATCAGAACAGTCAGTATGTGGGTGTCAAACATTTTAATAGATTCATCATGGATGACCTGTAGAACAGGCCTGGGATACACAACTTAATGACATCACAAATTTAACCTTGTGAGTGAGTTGACCACAGGAATATCACAAGTGGATTTTTCAGTTGAGTGGTATTAAATTATCCACAAGTGGACCACTATTAAATTGGTTTAGCTTTTCTGCTAACTCCATATAACAATACAAGTCGACTGGCAAAGATGAAAGAGGACCACCAGAGATAAAAGACAAATAACTGCACAACCACTTTGGCAATGATCTGTTTCAGTACTAGGAGACATATTAGATCCCAAATTTGACATGGGAAAGTGTGTGTGTGTGTGTGTGTGTGTGCGCATGCGCGCGTGCGTTCATGCGGGAAGGATAATCTATCTTGTTTCACGAATCAGCTTTGTTATAATTTGCGGTGGTTAAAATCTGATAAATCTCCTCTATCTGTCGTATCTGTCATTCCCATTGGTTGTTCCCATCTGTTTGACCCCTGTAAGAGTTTAACTGCCTATGTGTAAACCAGGGCCTGTTGCTGAGCAGAGCTGGCTGCACTCGTAGTGTTACACATGGGGCACATAGATCAAACAGGCTGAACGATGACGGGATGCTGGATGCAGCCAAGACAATTCATCCGTCCTGGTGGCTGAGCAACTGGCAGCATCATTCCCGGTGATGCAAGGGCCCCGGGCCGGCCATGAGGGGCCATGGTAGGTGGCCTGACCTCAGCGGATGAGAACACGAGTGGGGACAGCTGCCGGGGACAGATGCTACCATTTGGAGAGCAGTAGTGGGTTTTAACCGTCCGTGTTATTAGATTGGGTTGTTGAGGCAGTCCTCAGATGGGAGTCATGGCACACGCAGTAACCGTACAGTGTTTTCAAGCTCAGACAATGTTGAATAACTCGCTCTGCCCCAACAGGCTCTTATTAAAATGAACTGCTATGACCGTCATCTCCTCTGAGTGCTTACTGTGGAGGAAAGAGAAAAGTGTTCCTCTTTTTCTTTTGCTTAATCACCCTTTCTTTCTTTCTTTCTTTCTTTCTTTCTTTCTTTCTTTATTTCTTGACAATTTTTGTCCCTCTCTTGCATACGAACACAGATATACATGCAAACAGATGCCAGTGTGTGCTTACATTGCACACAAGGGCATGCTATTAGCTAGCAGGCTAGTTACTGATGGGTTCATCTGGCATGTTTATGGCACAGTGGTAAAAAGGACAAGTTTAATGAGGCTCCCTTTGCATTCAATAACTTGTCATGAATAAATAATGTGCAAGTCACTTTTCTATCACAACAAATTGTGAAAAATGAGAAGAAATATTGGAAAAAGTCTGTATTTTTAAATGAGGAATAGCATCACCATTACTAAGTCAGACAGACAGAATTAAAAAAAAAACTGGGTATTTAAGAATGGGAAAAATAAATGTTGAACAGTTGAGCAGTCTAATAATCACTGCTTCTGTTTTGGACAACCGGATCATGGTATCATACTGGTAGGAATACAATATTTTCACCCTTAAAATCACATGCAGCTCATTCGCTAAGAGCACCACAGAGACCCAGTGAATGTTCATCCTGTAGTTGATTTAACTGTCATATCACATCTGCATCAGCAGCAGCGGTGCTGAAGTGTTGAAACCCCTCATTAGTCTTTCAGTGCGCTCTGATTGCTGATTGACCAGATTTAGATTTCAGGCATCAAAGCTATTTCCGCTTCCCAGTCACATCCTGTCCCATATTCCCTTCTTCATCCTCTCCTGTCTCTCAAGCTTTACTGACTTCTTTTCCCAGTGTTCAGCTGCAGTCAGACCCGATTGCTCTTTATTCAGCCCAGCTCTCTCTCTCTCTCTCTCTCTCTTCTCATTTTCACCTCTTTTTGCAGCTTAAACAGCAGAAAGTGATAAAATTACTCATTCCACTCTCAGCAACCAAAAAGCCAAACTCTTCTTCAAATTTATCCATAATCGCAGTTGGGGCGAAACAATAAATATAGTAGCCAAGAGAAGTTTACTGAGAGATTCAGCAAAATTGTGATATAATAGGAGAGAAAATAATGTCGAGAAAATGGTAGAAGTTGAACTTCGTCTCGATGTATCCTATCTCCCACTATACTCACAAAATAAGACTTTACTGAAGATAAGAGCTTACTGCCAGGCTTGTAGTCATCCTCTGACATAGACAATGTACAAAACAAAAGCATGTTACACGATATCTAAATCACACTTACCACCCTTGTAATATGAGTATTACAATTTACCTGCTGTTAACAATTAACCAACAATCAGCTTTATATTTTCTTTCCAAGAGGAGTGTGAGGATAATGCTTCCTGCTCACATAGCTGCGCTTTCTTTATCTGAACTCAATTTCAGCACATATTTCATGCGTGTTTATAACATATAACATTCAATTTGATGAGATCAATAATTATTTCATTCTCTCTTCATGTCCTCCTCTCGTTCCTTAATTTCAAGTCACAATTTTTACTCTTGATAAAACTACTGAGTCAATTCCCGTATTTTGGCATGAAATTTTAATGTTATGGAGCATTCATTGGCGGAGATGAGAAGGCGGTTGGTTTGAAAGACACTCTGAAGTGGAACGCTGCACCCCAATGGCTCATTGGGTATGATGTCTGCCATCTCAAAATGTAAATAAAAAGCTTATATATTTTTTCTGCATAGATTTAAATTTTGTTTACTAGTACAGTCGGATGTGTGTTTATTATATGAAGCTGTTTTGAAAACGGTCAATATATTTGCTATTATATTTTATTATATTATATATGTTATATTTTTCTATTTGACAGGTTTTAATGAGCTTCTCACCATCATAAAACATATAAGAAAAAAAGACAATGAAGAAATCTTACATGATTTTCCAAATGAGACTGATTTTCTATGAAAGAAGCCACATTTAGCAAACAAATGATCTGTTTCTTGTGTCATACTTGTACTCACAGATGCGTTGCATTTCTGATAAATGTGATACATATTCAATTCCTTGTGTGTCTTTTGTATTATTGATGTGGAAAACACCAACATGCAGGTGGTAAAAAATATCAACGAGGAGGTTTGGTATTTTGGACAGTGGAATACCAATAGATGACTTAAAAGGAAAAAAAAAATGCCTTTCCAATTTCAATTTACCCACGCAGCAGAAAGTTGAACAGATTATTGTTGCATGACCAGGCTAGACATATTAAAAAAAAACACTCTTCAAACAAAACACTCTTCTCAAAGAATATCTGCACTCTTTGGCCATCAGTCCATGAATTCCCCTTTAGTTACAAGTGTAAAATCAAAGGTCACTGTTACACTTTCACGTGATTTTGAGGATCTTCTGTGATCTGACTCTGAAGATTGGACTTCACAAGATCACATTATCAACGAATGTTATCAACGAATAACACATTGGTAGAAGAGTACGGTGAGATGGTGTGGGGCAATAACTGATCAAGAAAAAGGCTCTGCATCCGTCACGTTGACCCGGCAATTCCCTTCACTTCTATAGTTGAAATGTCCTTCATTGAGATCATGAATGAGATAGTATGTTTACCATCCAGATAACAGCATTATCCTTCAAATACCCTACGAAGGGCATGCATTCAAGAGGACAGGCTCAATGCAGCTCATTTGCAGTAAAGTACTTCCTCACTCAACCTCAAAGTACTCACTTCCTACAGCACACACAATTTTTGAGCCTGTTCAGTTCAAGAAGCTGTTGGACTGCTAAATGCATTGGCTCTCAGCATTGCACTTAGCAGCACACACACATGCATAGGCATGCACACACACACTTATGCACACACGCATGCATACACACATGGGCACACACATTCACAACAAATCCCTCATCTCCTTTGGACAACTGCTGGTGGTATGGCATGAGGATCACTAGGAAGTGCAACAAGTTTTCTGAGGGAATCATCCCATTAAAACACTTTAATTACAGTTGATTGAATACACTGTTCCGTTGGCAAAATGGAGCAATAACTGGGATAATGATATGATGATGAGATAAGCTACATTCAAGCCCAAGGACACTCAGAACTGCGTAGACACCGTTGCCTGCAGAAACAAAATGAGTGCTAACAATATCTGAATATAGAGAACTATATGCATATACAGTACTGTGCAAAAGCCTCTACTCTTACGACGAGGCCCCACTGTTGACGCCCCACACCAGATCTGGATGTTTCACCCAAGCCTCCTTATTGTGTTTATTATTTACTTTATGTCCCATTTTGCTTGCCCACCCTCAGCACCTATTGCAGACCTAACCATTCTAGTAGGGGAAGGTCTCTCTGAGTAGCTCCTCCCAAGGTTTTCCTCCATTGTCTTTTTCCTAAAAGGTTTTGTGGGAGTTTGTCCTCTGCAAGGGTGTAAATATAGTAGGTTATTGTCATACAGTAAGCTACAGTAGGCCTTTTTAGTTAGCCTTATAACTGCGTCTTTAATACTGAGACCACAGCTTGCAAGAAGTTAATTTGTCTGTAAAGGAAAATTAAGTGGCTACTATACAGGTCATACTTTCTTTGTATGAAATGAATTATGAAACAAATTGATGTTTTTGTTACGTTT
>CABFOQ010052667.1:26983-44339 GCA_900660455.1 Gephyroberyx darwinii
AACAAAATGACTGAGATAGAGATAGACAATAGATGAGCCAAAGCAAAATAAAAAATAATATAGGGGCAAGTGGCAAGTATTGTTACAGAAAGTTTGCAGTGAAAATGCTTTAGGCTACAAAAGCACCACATATCAGTGTAGACAGAAATATCCAAACCACACTAATGCTACCTTGAGGGATTTTGTTTGTATTATTTGATTCTAATTGGGTCCACAGTGGGTGTAGAGAAACATGCATATTTGAACCAGAGACAAACAAGCAATTTGAAAATGTTGGCTGTGTTTCACAACCCTACAGGATCAACAAAAGATAAAAGCCTTCATAATCTATTTCAAAATCTATTCAAAAGTCAAAAACTCAATTCAAAAAGTCATTGCTGACAAAGTTATGGCTCAGTGTGTGGCCTTGGAAGTAGTTTTCTCCTCAGAGCGACAGCAAGGTGGTCAGGCAGGAGAAAATAATGAATCTGAGTTTTGAGATCACATGAAAACTTTTCTCAATATTCCCCTGATGAAATTCATTTCATGAATGCTCAACCTATTTTTCACATTGCCAGTGGTCCTGAAAAGAGGGAACTATTTTGTTGTTCATTTTAATTAAAGAGCGTAGTTTATTCAGACAATTACATATTCTCAAACAGAAAAGGCAAGGACAATGAATCTCTGCAAAGCAAAATGCTGTGGCAAAATGACTTGGTGCTACATTCACATTGTCCCAATGTAGTTTCAAAGTAGCACATCCTTCTTATCATCTGAGTGCATTTTATTCACAGTCTAAAAAAGGTTTTAAATGAGGTCAAAATAAAGTTTGACTGAAAACTAGTAATATGTGAAATGCTGACATTATGGAGTGCACCAAGCTGGGGACTCCAGGGACTATTTGCCTTGACACTGAAACTTCAAGCTGTTCTCATGAAGCTTTAAGCATAAACTACCGAGTAGCTGGGGAAATATTTCTGCTCTGGCTTTGTGCAAGTAAAAGGTGACTCTCAGTCCCTGGAAAGTCATGTCCCTCTTGACATGGACCGGGAGCTCGCTGGAACTCAACTCATGCATCTTTCATAAAATCTGCTGCCAAGATCTTGTCACCTCCGTCACAGCACTGAGGGACTAGAACCTCATCTCAGTCTCCACCCTTCCTCTTTCCAGACTTGACGTCCTCTTCCTCTTCTTCATTCTGCCTTCAAAATCAGGAGCCACTTTTTCTCTTCCTCTTCTCGTTTGACCTCTCTGTGTCTCTCTCACGTCGTCTCCTTCACAACCTTTGACTGGCACTTAGCTTATCAACCTTTAAAACCTGTGCCTCTTGTGCAATTAGCATAGCCAAGCTTTGCCCACATCTAGGCTCAATGTTGTTCAATATTAAATGAAAGAAGAGACTCTTCTGATAGGCCTAATATCAAACATGCTGTGCTAGCTAAAAGGGAAAGGGCTTAAGACATCCCAAATGCTAAAGGTGATGTAAGGCCAATGCAATAAATCAGCATATCATATTTTCTTATCTTTTTAGGGGAAACCTAAGAAGAAGGGGACAAGGAAACTGCTCAGATCAAGTTTAAATAGTGAATGGGTCATTTCACTCAGCTGTTCCTTGTGCTGTGCACTTGTCTCAACAACTATTCTACCTTCTGTTTTCCTTCATCAATTTTCTCTCCAATCAATTGTCTATTGTGCTAACCAGTAAATACTTTATTATTACACTGCTTATAAAAATACAAGAAAAAGCTTAGAAATACAAATGGTGGCTGTGATTAAGAAGTCACCATTGTTATTAAGGGACATTTATAAATCGTTCTGCAGTGGAAGATACAGAAGAATCTAAAAATAATTGTGTCAGATGTTATTATCAGCCGTATGTGTGGATGGTTCTGTTCAAAGTCTTCAGTCTGTCGTCAGCGCTGAGCACCACCACCGCCTGCTGTGACGATGACATTTGAGCATCTATCCATATCATTGTTAAATAAGTATTAATTTAAAACATTAAGCCTTCATAATTTTCATATGATGCAAGGCTAATTTTACAGTTTTCCTGGATCCTAGTAATATTCATTAAAGGAAAATATTGATTGTTCTTCTACTACCACTACAGCTGTTTGCCTTGGAGAAATATACTTTTTCAACTTTTAAAAACATTTAGCCCAATGTATTTGCTTGCATGCCTCCCCCCTCCCCCACCTGACCCCATAAAAAAAAAGAAAAAAGTAATCGCAATCAACACCTTACAACTTGGCTTGTCAGGAGTCCTTGCCCATTCCTGTAAGCAGATAGGCAAACTGTCACACTGTAGAATAATGACTTATCTAGAGGACATCTGGGGAAGCGTAGAGTCCAAATTGGCTTGCACATGCATGCACGTCCATGGAAAGGTTGTAATAGTAATGCTTATCCTCATCTGACTTGGAGCCCAGATTCTATCCAAGATGACCTTGCCATACCCATTTTGACTGAACTGTCTTTTTGTTTGTGTCTTATTTTATCACAGAAAAAAAGGAGCCGCTTTATCACTTAATCAAGACACATTGCTTCTAGTGCAAAATACATATATGTATGTAGGCACTGGAGCTGACCTCAGTAATAAACAACAAGTTAGTTTGATGGTCTCAGAAGCTTTTTGGTAGTAATTTTTGTCCCACTTGAATGTTTTACAGGTACAGAAACTGAAGCCAAAATAACATTTGCATCAGATTCATTAGAGGGGTGAATAGTGCACACAAGACTGGCCCAGTTCTGCCAAAGACTCCCCTAAGACTACACAAACAAGATAACAAGAGAGATATCCCAGGGAACTTGAAACCCATTTGCCCTCAGTACTCAATGTGACAAACAGGGAGCCATGCAGACAAATGTATAAGACAAGTGACACTATATATAGCGTGTGGTGGTGGTGCTGTGATGTTCTATATATCAAATGCTGGGGAATAAAGACATTTGTCATCAGTGTAAACAAAGTCAAAATAATGTGAGCAAATGATCAAAATTATTATTACTGAATGGCCATTGTGATGAGAAAAGACAGGAGTTATTATCATTATTAGTTATTACTATCATTATTGTAGTAGTTGTCTAAAACAGAGCAAAGGAACTCTTCTCAAATTTCTCCAGTAGTGGTGCCCTTGTACTCTAACTGTTCATATGTCTTTATGTCTTAGTATGATGAATTGATGGTAGGATAAAACTTTACCACACCGTGAAAACATTTCTCCCCTACCGTTTCACCTCACCCTATTTTAACAACATTATCAGCACTGTCGTTGTCTTACCTGCTCATTGTGCTGGCTACAGTGAAAGGGAGTGCATGTAACTACATGCCTTTATTTATGAGGTGACCAGGGCACTATTAAGTTAATGAGGGTGGGAGGTACCCTCGTTGGAGCCCAGTGATACAGCAGCTAAGTTACCCACATAGAAGGGTTACTATGTGATACGTGCTTTACTTTTTTTTAAAACTTTTTATTTAAAATGAGGGAGGCTGTGAGGCAGTGGAAGGATTTAAGTTGATCTATTTTGCTGAGTCTGTTAGTTATAGCATCCTGCGACTGCATCTTTATGCTTCTTTATTTTTTTCCCACCACCTTTTTTGCATCAGAGATGGTGGTTGGACCTGAACACATAACGTCATTTTATGGTGCTCCTGCATACAATCTTGCCCAAATAGTGGATTTTTCATTCCTCAACCAGCTAGTCGATGTGTTCCTCTATCATCAGTGGTGAAATCATATTATGTGTAACAGCTGTTGTCTGTGTGAGGCAGGAATCTGCTAATTGTTGTTCAGCGGTAAATCTTGTTAAGCTAGCTACCTTGACCAAGTGCTGTATCAGTGAGACACAAAAATGGATCCCCCCATCCTCCCAATATACATATCTATGGCTAAAAACACACACCCACAGACAGGAGAAGAACACTTTCTCAGAAGCATCCAAATCTGGATTTCCACAGGAACATAACCTACCTTAACACTTGCTATCTGCCATCATGCATCAGAATGAGTTTAGTCATCATGTGCAATACATAACCAGGATTTTGTCGTGGTGGGTTTGAGCAGACACATCGACTTGCAGAGTACTGCAATGCATACTGACACACATTGGACAAGAATGTCAGGATCTCACTGTAACCCTTCCTTTTACAGTCACCATAGGTATTTACCAGGTAAAATCATGTCTGACAGAGAATCCATGGTGGAGTACGTTGCTAGCTAGCAGACGGCGACTGCGTTCGCTCAGTCAGTCCTGATTGCAACTTTGGCGCGTGTAACATCTCCATGGTAACAGCGATGTCTCTGATTGGTGGAACGAGCTAGGATTGTGGGTAGTGTAGTATTTCCTCAGAAATTCGTTAATAAATCATGATTTCTTAAAAAACGGAGTTGAAATCAAATTGACTTATGGCTTCTACAGGCGCATATACCATCGTTTCACAATCTCATAGCTCACGGTGAGCCTAACTTGTACAGTTACTCCGTTATGGCTGATAATCAAATTCCCTATGGTGATTATGAATTGTATTTTTCCGGAACCTGACGTTTCAGCTCTATTGCGAGCACAACAATATGGCATAACGTCGACAAAGTGTTGATGAGCAAAAAGGATTCCAGTTTATCAGCTGCACAGAACGGCATGAAATCTGCATTTGGACAGACCCAGGTCTACTTCCTTGGAGAGTAGAAATCTCTTTTGACCCAAAAGAATTGTAGGTTGCCTCACCCAAAACCCTTGAAAAGCCCCACAACACCATATTCAGCCCATTATTTCAGATAGAAAACCTTATTTTCTGAGGCTAGAACCAATGCTTGAGTCTCTCTTTATTGGACCGCTGTCATATTGGTGGGCCAAAATGGTTTAGCTCATAATATGATGTTACAAGCTTGCAATTGAGGGCACAACAGTTAGGTATTATTTAAACACTACAAATTGCCTTCAAAATGGCAGTAATGGAAATATTTCACATATTGGACCACTATCTCTGTCTCACTATCTCACTATCTCAGGCTAGAAACAATTTGTTTTGAAACAGTCACACCTACAGAAATTCATACGTTTTGTTGGAAATATGAATATTTTTCAAACTGATTTAGTAATTTATTGGACAAACTGGTCTTCACCATAGCAGGCAGCTCTTGCCACAGTTCTTGTTCTTTTTTCTTATTCTTTGCTCTTCTTTGCCAATCCATTTACTGCACTGTTTTAGCTCTGTCAGTCAGTTACACATGAGAACAGCAGGGGAGTATTTAATGTGATCCAAGCCCTGTCATCTCTGCTCACTTGATAACGTAATGTTTTACAGCGTAGGGGTGGACACGCTTCTGATGGGAACAAGACCTCTAATCTTCATGTTTCTGCAAAATAGCTTCGCACTATAGACAGGCAGGCAGAGAGAGACTAAAGAGAGAGACCAAATTATATTCCACTCTCTGTGAACATTTTATTGCTCAGTTAATGTAGAGTTTGGCTTTTTGAAATAACCTTTCTGAATCATTAGATTTTCTTAATATCTGCAGTCTGGATCATTTTTGGTGGAAATATTACCAATCTACAGCTGAAACTTTAAAAAAGCTGATGGGAAGCGTACAGAAGGGATCCAGATTGCTTTTGCCAATAAATAGGACATATTTATAATTTGACCTACTGCCCAATACTTGCAGTGTTCAAATAGAATAAGAATAAGAATACATTCCTTAATGCATTCCTTAATACAGTATGTGCAATTGGAATAGCAACATATCTTATCTAAAAATGGGTAGACTGGTGAGGGGAGGGGGTGAAGACGTTGGTGAGTCCAGCTTTCTCTGGACGGAGCACTCACTCACTCATGCTGCTGTTTAGAAGCAAGTTTTACATTTTTCTCTTAATTTTCAATTCATCATTTCCCGTACATAGAAAAGATAGAGTGAACGAATGGGGCAAATCTACAGTGTCTCAATTAGGGGGAAGCTGTTCTCTGTTGCAGCCCCACTTCATGATGTAGACTAATAGGACGGCTGTACTTTTACATCAATATCTTACCCAGTGCAGCTTCAAGAAAACTCAACTTGAGCATTTAAACCACCCAGTTGTATGTGTTCTGTTCTGCATAGCCTTCCCCAGTACTTGTGGGCTCTTTGTTAATGAATGCATTAAAGCCTTTATAACTTAGTGTGACAGGGTGCAGTGATGCATTAATGTGGTAATTCATTTCATCAATTTGCAAAGATAAAAGTTAATCAGTGGGTCATTTCACAGTAACAGAATTATGAGAGAAACGGAGAAAATAGTGAATTAGTAAAGGAAATAAAACGGTGTGAAAAGTTGTACAGGGAGACATTTTAAAACAATGTGAGAGTGTTACATTGCATTAAGTGCTTCTCACATGAAAACAACTTCTGTATTTTGAAATGCAGAGTAAATTCTATTAACTGTGAAATGCAATGCTCAATTATGGCTCCATGATAGATGGCCATTGAATATTTGGTGATGACTATATGCAAACATGTTCAAAATGGATGATGCATCAAATGGGAATATTAGAAGAACAAGTAAAAACAGATTGAAAACAAATTACTCAGCCAGTGGAAGCTAGCTGCACTTGGCTCACTTGTTTTTACCTCTTTTGGGTGAGTCCAAGTCTTAATTTGGGGGTCAGACCCCCCCAATCCCCCCTGTAATTCGAACTCTGGCTATACTACTGCTTCCTTCTCATTAAAACAACTATTCCTCAGATCTAGATCCACATCTGCCAGACAGTTTGTGCATTCTGAGAAAAGGTTACTATGTATGACTCTCTTGCATCAACAGTAGTACTGTTTTTAAATCAACTGATATCATCATCATCATATGGGAATCAGACAGAGAAATAATTAATAAAAGTGATTAAAGTAACTTCAGACCCCTCTTTGATAGTTCACCCCCACTGGACTCGTTAGATTTGATAGTATTAAATGTAGAGTTTAGAGTTCTAGCTAATTTTGTCTCGCCTCCTAATACTTTCTTTCTGTCATGCAGGCTCTAGTGCATGCAATCAAAAAAAGAGACACCCAACAAAATGCTGAATCTCCCTCTCTTTTACTTTTATCTAATGACGCTAATGATTGTAATCAATTGAATTGCTGTTGATGAATACAATAGTTTTTTTTACCATTCAGTCTTCACATGATTACATTAGGCCAGATATGCTACGTGTAGGATATTTACCTCAACATATCATTCTCCAATTAATTTTGATAGCATAGTATAATGGCTGTAGAACAATGAGACCATTGTCGAGAAAATGTATTCTATGTGTTTATTACAATTTCCTGTGAATTGTGCAGGACTGACCACACAAAGGAAGTGCCTCAACCTAAACAGAAAGAGGACTGGCTCACTTTGAGCATGAACAGCATGAAGAGACTCAAAATGGCAGATGGTGGAAGTTCCATTATTCAAATTGCGCTATGACAGTCGGCAAGTTGACAAGTCGTTTTTGTGACAATGATGTAAAACACTACCACTGAGGGACTCGAGTGGTCACCATCAAATTAAGCCAAAGACTCCCCTAAGACTACACAAACAATCAGCAAATTTCAAATTCTACTGGTAGCAACTTTAATCAGACAATAAGATAAAATGATTTATGTTCATGTAATTATGCCTTTTCACAGCTTGAGGAAACATGACAAACATGTTCCAAGTTCCAAATTCCAAATTCAATGTTCCAAATTCCAAGAAAGTAGAAAAGCCACATCTAATCCACTCAGACAACATCTCTTCCCTGTATTGATTTGATACAGGTGAAATACCTCATAGGAAGCACTAATTCGAAGATGTAAAAAGCCTGCTCAAACAAGCTTAGTCTCTAAGCAGCTTAGACTGCCAAAACGTGGTCCCTCTCTCTTTGAATGTGTGTTGTATTTTACTGATCATCCTTTAATGGATAGGACAAGCCGACTAAACAGATTGTTTTCTAATCAGCTTTTAATTGTCGCAACTTCACTCACCTGAGTTACGAGGCAATTATCTTCCCCTACACTGGCACTTTGATAATTGAATCATTACTGGACAGTGCAGCGGCCACCGTTGCATGTTTGTCCTTCAACTCACGTTTTGATCCCATGCCACAACTGGGAGAGCTCAGCTGAGAGACAGAGAAACTAGGCATGGCAGGCTCAAGGTAAATCAATGAGGGCAACGTACTGTGGCAAAACCATGTTGGAACAGAGCCGAACTTGATGGACTATGCAGGCAAGCAGTGCAAAGCCAAGAGATTGTTTTACAAAGAAGTAAATAACTGATAACAAATACAAAGGCCATGGAAGTACTGGAGGGTAAAACCCAAACTCAGTTTACCGAGTTTAAAGAGAGAGTTTAGAGTTTACCCACATAAATCTTTGTGAAGTGAATTTGTAAAATCCCTTATAGTAAGTATCAAGCTACATTATATAAAGATAGGGTCTTTAAAGGAAAAAAATAAAAATAAAATAATGCCTTTCTGAAAATATTTTACTTTTTGTTTGTATTGATGGCTGTTCGCCTTTTGAAGTCAAAATGTGATTATGAAATCCCAGAATGCCAAGTCAATATGTTTGTCCTTGTGGAGGATGAAATGAAAACGCATCTTTACAGTTTGAGATGGACTGTGTGCTTGAGGTCGTGACAACAATTAAGACACACAGCTGTTTCCAACTGGAGCCATTTCTCCAGTTGTCTCAACCAGCTCTGTACTCTGTCGTTCTTGCGAATCATGTAGCTTCCCATTCATACATTCAGCCCAGTCACCATCAGATGCATCCTTGGTTGGCAAGTAAACTTCCATGATATTTTTGTCTATCCTTTGTATTTGGCATTCTGTACTTACGACTGTTAAATAATACATCAAATGTGTCATGAAGGACATAAGAGAGGACAAGAACGCATATTGAGAAAGACCTATGGTGTGCCCAGAATTTTATTTACAACTACATCAATGCAAAGGGCCAATTATCCCTGTAGTCAGGGAATAGACTTATGGGAATTATTAAAATTGAAGAATTTACCAGAGATAACAGCATAGTGTAATGAGAAAAATTACCCAAGAATGAAGAACACTGGTTCTTTAACACACGGCTGTGAAACCTGGCAATCAACTGAAAGGTTCCAATTAACTTTCTTCCAGTGGGAGAAAATAAAACAAGGCAAGCATATCAATTCACAGATATCTTTTTATTGGTCAAACTGAAAGAACTTTTGTTTGAAGCAACATCTTTTTTGGCTGTACACAGTAATATTTTCTGACTCTCCTCTGCAGGCTTGAACTTAACCATCATATAATTGGTACATTTTCTAGATAGTGCTTGACACTCAGACTGAGGAGATAAAAATAATATGTGAACAGTTGATGTAGAAATACAAATACAGGATGAGTTTTACATTTTGCTCCCCTTTCACCCGTAAGATGAAGTTTTACAATGCACAAGACAATCAATGGTGAGTACAAAGTAAAGGCTATTAGATCTGAACATGTAAGGACATAATGTGCCTGTTGTGGACATCTTTGTTATACTGTATTGTTCAAACTCCATACTTCATGCAGACTTGCTCAATGGCTTGTAGCAGTCCTGCTCTGTGAAAAGTGCTCACAGGCATCCAACTACAGATCAATCATAGCAGATGTTGGGCAATATATATTTATTTGGCAAAAAAAACAAAACAATAATTGAAGTCTAGAGACAAAATAGAAAATGATGTCGAGCCACATACATCCATGAGAATAAGTGAGTTTCAATTATGCTTACACTGTGCTCAAGGACCTAAGAAATGATAGACACTGATTTACACCAATAACAATTTTCACATATTGGTAATCTACAGTGGGTTCTTTCAACAAAACTTACATTAGTGAGTACGGATTGGAATGCATGAGTGAACCGTTGCAAGATATCCTTCCCAGTATTACTCATCAGGGCCATCTCTATTGGAATTTACCAAGATAACAAGTGTCTCTATTCCCCAGTTATGTTCCAAACTATTCAATGTTAGAATTATTTTCAACCATAATAATAAACATGCTGATGTCGTGACAGAGCTTGAAATGCCCTGACAATATAATGTAAGCTCCAAAGTATCTGGACAGTGACACATTTCTGGATGTTGCTGTGCTTTTATCATTTTGGATGCAGAATTATAGTGCAAAATGTTTTGATTTCAAGGCATTTTACTCATTACAAATGAAGATATAGAAATTACAGTGGCCTTTTACAGCCTTTTAATTTTCAACTTTTGTGAGGGTACCAGAAGTATTAGGAAAGATTAAATGTACTGACTTCTTTAAGCCTGTGAGAAACATCACCATCACCAACACTCTTTCAGGCAGTGCTGCAATCTTTGCACATTTAGTGTTTTTACTTAGGTATGCCTACAATATGCAATGCTTGGTTAGTTAAATGACTGAAAGCTAACAAGAGTCTTACATGACAGACAGGTATAGTCGCACATAAGTCGACATGGTTCACTTCAGCTGTTATTCTTGCATTTGAGAAAATTAGTCAAGGGTAGCAATCTGTAGAGTAATCCAAGCCTGTTTTTAAGATCTGCAGTGTCAACGTTATGGTTTGAGGCCATTGTGATACCACAGGCACATGTTTACTTGCATTTATTTAACCAAGCAACTATTATTTTACTGTAGGGTTCAGTCCACAGCAAAACTTGCTATAGAGAGGATAGGCATATGCAGAATGTTTGCCCTGACTAAAGCAACAATTTTATTTGGTGTAATCTGAATTCTGAATCTGTCCAAATACTTTTAGTACCCTTAAATAATTGGATTGTGAATTAAACTGATGTCAATGTGAAAATGCCCACAAATTGAAGCTATCTTTTAAACATACTGTCACTGTATATCTGACATCCAACGTGATAATGGAGCCCCCCCCAAGATAAAAAAAGTGCTGTGTATCTTAACAATGATTCACCTTCATTGTACATTTCAAATAAGTACATGTATTCATATTTAATTAATCTTGGACATTTGCTCTTTTGAAAATTCACAAAAAATTTATATCAAAGAAAATAGAATGAAGCCTTTGTTTTCAGTATTTGAAATATGTATGTATGATTATTAATTAAATAATTGTTCTCACTGCAAAAGGTCATTTTTGCTCAAATAATAACATAGAATATGTTAAATAGGTGGAAAGAATTTATAACTGTATATAATAAAATAATTATAATTTGTGGGTTATTATGGATGACTTCTATCCTGAGCTTTTCAATTGATTCAACTTACATCTCCAAGACATCAACAAAACAACAAATTAGACAAATGAAATAACAATTGCGACAAATAAATTAAAACAAAGAAACAAACCCTTTATTCCAGATATCTAAGACAAGGTATGATGATTATCACATAGATATAAATTAAAAAGATGGAAACCCCTTATGAGAGCATTAAGACATTTCAACTAGAGACAGCCCATAAGCCTCAGTGTCAAAACTGCAGTACCACCTTCTACTGCAGCACTTGTTTATTGTCTCAGTCACTCAAAAAGCTTTTGCAGTGTGTTGTACAGTATCAGAACTATTTAAAAATGCACATAAAAATAGGTCCCTAAATCAAAGCCATTGCTCTTAGGGCAGGAGTTTTTAAATGATTTGTCATAATATACATTTATAATTTATGCACCATGCAATTTCTTAGTGTTTTACATATAATACAAGAGCAGTGATATTGTTTTGTTCATGTAGTAATGTCAGTGTCAGTTATGATAAAAGCATGGCTTGAGGAAGTGTCATAAAGTAAAAATATATTTGATACTGTGGTATCATGTGATCTTCTGATGGTATTTAGACAGTTTAGTTATGGAGTTAAGTTGGTTAATAATTTCCAATGAAGCATGGCAGACAGAATTCACGTCTTTGTTAAAAAGTGACACTGTACAATAGCTTCCATGGCAACAATTTCAAACCACAGTGAGATCCCCCTTCCAACTCCCCCCACCCCATCCCTCTCATATATGTTACATAAGTTCATTCCAAACAGGATGGAAACTCTTGAGAGGAATAAAAAGACAAAGATCACACTTTAAAGAGAAAATTAAAAGACAAAAGTGGGACAGGGGCAGGTTTAAATCATTGTACAAAAAACAAACAGCAACCCACCACAGCCAAACACTTATTCTTGAAAAATCCATTGGAAATTGATTTCTTTTTACAGGTTGCACAGTTTATATTGAAATACTGGGTTAGATACTCCAGTATGCCAAGGGACAGGGAAAGGGGGCAGAAAGCTGAAGGAGAGGGATTCACTCATCCTCTGTGCATCCAAGTATCTCTGCACGCAAAGTGATCCTGCCGTACCATGACCAGGGAAGAATCCGGATGAGCCGAGCATAGATGGGTGGATCTATCACGTTCTTTCTGTGCGTGTCATTGTCAAAGTTTCCTTGGAAAACCTATAAAAAACAGCAGAGCATTATGGTTTGTGAGTATTATGGAGCATTATTATTTTTGCACGTTATTGTGATTCCACACAACCAGACCAGAAAAACACAAAACAGACAACGGATGACGTGATATGCTAATATGCTAAAGTCAGACGTTCCAGTTTCAGGGTGTCTGCAAGATTCATCAGGGTAAATCTAAGACTTCTTACCATCTTCTTGAAACCAGTTAGAATACCACATATGACCAATTTCCCCACTGAATTGAGGACTTTTCTAGACTTCAATATAGGGAATCAAATTAAAGACATTTTAAGATTTTTTTCCAGGACCTCCAGACACCCTGAAATGCTTTGGGAGTCAACCATTTTATCCCATGGTTTAAAAAGATTTATCGGTAGTAGCTTGTGAAGAATAAAATCGTGGTCATTTGCTCAAGTGACAAAGTCGCCAAGTTGGTAACAGTTGCTGATTTAGCCAAGCAAGTGCACAGTTGGAAGTTCCACCTCCTCCTGCTTACCAAATTACTGAGTTCTATTAACAGATGCCCTCTGCTGGTCAGACAGCACTAAAAGTAAAAAGTGATTTTTTTTTTTAAACTTATTTTTTAGTTCCCTTTTTTCACTTTGGTGCTAACCGAAAAAGGCTTTTGTGGCTGCCAAAAATGTCCCTATGCAGGGCTTTGGGCTCACCCCTCTGCAACACCCACTCAACATAACACATTGTGCTATGAACAGCTTAATATGTATTCTTGATTACAAGACCCCCACAACACTGTCCGTCAACATTGTCATTCTTACGTAGCCACGATGTGTAGCCTTAACTGTTAGTATTGAAAATATCCTTATTGTGTTAGTCAGTAAACAATAAAAGCACCTCTTTGGGTTATCGGCTAGGCTTTGACAGGCTCTGAATGAAACTCGCTAACACAACACTGAACACATCTAAAATGCCACCAGAATGCCAACCATCCATTTTAAGTATTATCATACTTAATACTATCACACTTTGACATACATGGATAGTTTTCATCCCTCCTTGATATTTAAGAGCCTTTAGACAAATCATTAAACAACAGTGCAGGGATTAACTATATCCAGATGCAAACAAGCGTAACTGTCATATTGGCATGTGTACTCTGTTGTTGATTATTAGAAACTTTGTATATTTGTGTGGTTAATCGACAGTAGAGTGAAATATAATATTGGAGAAATGCACCTACGGGAGTGGGACCTATGTGATATGATCATTTCAATTAAACAGACATGATTATGACTGTCTTAATTGGGATGTAATGGGATTCATTGTTGTGTGGAATGTAAAATCAGCAGGCCAAATCCAAGCAGGTGCTGAAGATAGTATGGGTGTTGACCGTCTTAAAGCAAGAACCCTACAAAGCTTCAGCTAAATGTCTTTCAAATAGTCATGGGTGCCATTTGGATATGCCAGAGGACTTACTTACACAAAAAGAAAATATTTACACACCCACTAAATTTCAAGTCGCACAATAGATTTACAAATGTGAATGTCAACATTTGAATGAACGCAATAGCAGCTGCAAACATGTAATATGATATCTTTCTAGTGCAGGTGCAACAATTTATATGATGGAATCTATATGTTTTGAGATTGCCAGACCTTTTTGTCTGGCAATCTCAAAACATATAGATTTCAATTGTATATCATCATATAAAATGAAGAAGATGCTTAAAATGTCTTTTCTGATTGGCCACACCAAAGGGCAGTCATCCCTTCCCTGTAGTTCTCTGCTGTTAGTGGTTTGAAGGCACTTTGGCACCAAATTAAAGTGAGAGTGCACCGATTTGACATTTGTGACATACACGACAGCATTTGAGATCAGATTTGAAAAGCTGTAGAGTTCTTGTTCTTGACAAATATATTCAAGAAAAAAAGTGAGTAAATACATCACAGGTTTGCAGCTGCTATTGCATTTATGCAAATATTGACTTGCATTTATGTAAATATTGTTACTACAATTTAGAACAGAAGGTGTATGAATATTTTCTGAATGTAAATTCCATCATGCAAATTCTCAGGTGTTTTGGTACAAAAAACCTTCATAAAATCATCATAAAATTTGAAAGCTGTACATCAACCAAAAAAAACCTGCAGTGAAGTATTTGAGTCAATGTTGCCTCTATGCTGCATGCATCTGCATTCACATTAAACAACTTGGTAACTCATGCACAAGATACACTACATGGCCAAAAGTATGAGGACACCCCTCATACTTCCAACAGTTTGGGGAAGGCCCTTTCCTGTTTCAGCATGACAAAGAGAGGTCCATACAGAATTGATGTCAAGATCAGTGTGGAAGGCTCAGGCCTGCACAGAGCCCTGACCTCAACCCCATCCAACACCTTTGGAATCAATTGGAACGGCGACTGCGAACCAGGCCTGATCGCAGTACCTGACCTCACTAATGCTCTTGTGGCTGAATGGAAGCAAATGCCTGCAGCAATGTTCCAACATCTAGTGGAAAGCCATCCCAGAAGAGTGGAGCTGTTATGGACCAACTCCATATTAATGCTCATGATTTTGGAATGAGATGTTTGACGAGCAGGTGTCCACATACTTTTGGCCATGTAGTGTATGTGCTGGAAATGTACAAACAATAAAGCAAGCACTTCTTCCTATGTACACTTTTTTGGTATTAATACCAATTTCATGAAAGGCATGAAAAACATTGCAGTCTATAAATGGCAATTCATGTTTTTGTCTTTAGGGACATTTTGAGGAAATTAAATGAGCACAGTCTTATTCAATTTAGAAAATCAGATGCCATGTATGTTACATAGAAAATAATTCACTTAGTTGTATAAAGCAATTTTATTCCACTAGACAAAGAAAGGTGTCAAAGCAATATTTGTTCTACAAATGGTATCAGCTTGTAGGCAAACACTCTTGGGAGGAAGTGTCTCAATTCACTGTTCATCTTCTCTGTAAAACGTGCATTAAGTGAGGACAAAGTCTTCATGGCTCTTTCTGTGGCTCAACATACAGTTTAGAAATAGCAATATCATATCGTATCACTACTAGAAGGCCACTACAGGTCAGTGCAGCTGAAAGCAATAAAATGTTGTAAGATTTCTAAGGAGAGAGGAAGAAAATGGATTGTTGTACCATATCTCCAGGCTGATATGTCTAAGATTTCAGAAATTTAGACTGGACAGAAATGATCCCTTTTGAGGGGTGATGGGTAATGTTGACTGTACATTAGAAGATTGTAAGACAATTAGAGAACGATTAGAAAAGAAGAGTTGTGTAGCATCTTAAATTTAACAACAGAATTTTTCTCACCGTTTCATCATAGACCTGCTCAAAAAGTCTTTACATCATCTTACAAGACATGATCATGCATCACCCTTCCACGGTGCTGTACAGCCACAGTGTTTACACTTCTAATGCAAAGTGTACACTGTAACAACTAGAGTAAAATCACATTGAAACCAAGGATGAAGAAACATTTTAATATTCTTGCCAAACCAACCACCTTAAGTTAAAACAAATGTCCTATTGGCACTTCTTCTGACATACATTGCAACCTTAATAACAAACAGAAAAGATCTGAATGTGCATGGATAATATTTAAGACATGTGCATCTATTTACACCACAGCTGAGACAAAATCATAACCATATATGGTTTCATGGAAGTTTATTTACCAAACAACTGCAATAGTCTCTACTACTTTATCACTCACTATGCAATCCACAGTACTTATGTTGAGTGAGCGTGCAAGCTAAGTGGCCCTCATAAACATGAAAGTAGCCTTCATGTGTTACAAGTTAAGCTATCAAACTGAGACAAAAAACATGATTAATCAAAGTCCATTATGTTAAAAGTAAAACATGAGCTAAGAAAAGTTGAGGGAACATTCAAATGACTTCATCAAAGTTTACAACTTTAATTGGTAATCCTTTATAAAATGAAAATTAACTCCAGCTAAACGTCTATCATAAAGAGACATGTTTTTGATTGTTCAACATAATGCAGCCCCTTAAGCTGGTTGCTACCATTTGTGAACATTACTTTCTTTGTGTTTCTGTGTGTAGCGGTGAAATATATTAGACCGTTCTAGGCTGTATATCTGCTATTTATATCCAGCAGGC
Source organism: Gephyroberyx darwinii (assembly GCA_900660455.1). NCBI lineage: Eukaryota > Metazoa > Chordata > Actinopteri > Trachichthyiformes > Trachichthyidae > Gephyroberyx > Gephyroberyx darwinii. The sequence continues at coordinate 43,488 of CABFOQ010052667.1, forward strand.
TGTTTATTTGTTTACTTGGGTCCCCAGTGTTGTGTTTGTTTATTTTAAACCTGCCTTGATGTTTTTGGTCAATTTGTAGATATGCTAATATGTAGAATGTATATTAGTCAATATGCTATTGAAATTAATTCTACAACACCACCCACACTTATTATTCACATGCCTATAATAGCTTGTCAAGGTATCACGTTAAAATGCTTTTATGAATGTTTATTCTAGCATTTTAGCCTGGTGTGGCTGTAAGTAAAAAGTATAATAATAAATGGTAATAAAAAGGCAAAAAGGCAAAAAAAAAAAAAAAAAAAAAAAAAAAAAATAGATGTGCATTTTTGCAGCATAAATTAACATAATTGTAATCATCATAATATTTAATTTTTAAACACCCACTATTAATGGAGTACGTTATTGTGTAAGTCACAATAATGACTCATAATTAAGTACTGCAGAAGCTCTGGCATCACATTATTGTGTATCGATTCAACAGCTGATCTCAAGGGGCTAGGGAGGACCTCTGGCTATCCAGTGGCAGTTGAACATATGAGTGTAATTGTCCCTGATCTGTATTCAAGGTGGTGACAAGATATCAAACTGCTGCCTTCTACCTTGTAGGTGCATATGTGTTTCCACTAACATGACTGCTCCTGTATAATTCTCTATTCTGTGCATGTTTCTATTTGGTCCAGTTGTTTTCAACATTTTTGTTATTTACCTCTACTCAAGGCTAAAGCTGAAAGCATATGATCGATATATTCTTTCTTTCCTTTCCTTATGTCACATTCCTAATACAAACGAGTACAGACCAGCTTTTCATCCTGCCTTCTTTTTCATAATTTTCTTCCCGCAGTGAAAGCC
>CABFOQ010052668.1:7530-26537 GCA_900660455.1 Gephyroberyx darwinii
TAAAATATTTTGTGAGCCCCCCTCCCCATAACGCATAACATATGCAAAACACCATAGCCATCTGTAGCGAGCTCGTGACAGACAGAGACAAGGCAGGAGGGCATTGTTAACGGGCCAACAGGCCACACCACAGCAGAATAAATTGACCCGGTCTTGACGGACGGTCGCCGCTGCTGGTCCTGCTCGCTCTCCGCTCCACAGTCTGACTCGATCCTCCCGATCTCATGTCGAACTCATGCACTCAGGCAGGCTCTCACTCTGATGCACACACATGCACTGTGGACGTGGATACTCTGAATCGCATGTCTGAGTGGAGCCATACTCCAAATAAATAGCTTCCGTCATCTTTTCTACTTTTGGCTTTTATTCCCTTTCCATTCTTTCTCTGCCGTGCGTTTGGTAGCCGACACATCTTGTGATGTCTTGCTTCCACTGATTATAAATTGCTCCATTTTTTTTCTTCCCACAACACTACATATTCACATGGTGATATCAGCTTCCAGTAAGCAGCGCGGTTGACGTAGCATTATGGTCAAGGTTAAAAATATTTTAGAATAGAGATAGGTAGATTATTTATTGTCTTAAGAGGAAATTTGTTTCCAAAGTCTGTACACACGGCGCATTTTTTTTTTTAAACTTTCTTAGCACCCTTCCCACGACACCCCGTGACTCCCTGGCAACCCCCAGGTTAAGAACCCCTGAACTAGATAATACACCACACAAGGACAAAACCCTGTTCAATAAATGCATGGAAGAATTGATCTGTTTGCACGTTAACATGATTTTTGAATTCATGCACAGCATATTGATATTAACACTAGGAAATTCCATGTAACACTGAATCACCGAATAGCAACGGTTACATGACAGACATATTGTGTAGCGCACGTACATAATATCATTAGAAAATGATAGAACTATAGGAGCTGGTTGCTTAATGATAGCAGTTCTTGAGTACAGGAGTGGGGGGAATGGTATAAAATACGGTACCATGTCTGAGGGTTATTGAGTTCTCACAAAGGAGCACAGCAACCACAGCGTCTTCTTCCAGTACTCGGGTTCTCAGACACAATTTGCAGTGGGCCTCAGCCAGAGAGATCCTGTGACAAAAACCATGAAAAGGACTTTGAATGGTTGATTGAATGCTTGTTGATTTGGTTTTAATTGTAGAATGAGTAGTCACCTCTAAAATGGCATGAACTGAGGAAATAAAATGGCAACAGATGATTGAATATAATTCAAATTGATATGTATAGAACATGCAAATAAGCATCTGAGCCTAAAAAAATAAATTGAGATTTGAGAATTTGACTTTTTTGTCCTGCACTCTTATTGAAAACAGCTTTATTTTCATAGTTTTATTTTCACACATTTTCTACATTCACAATTCTCATTTGACACCACACTGAAAGAGCTTTGTAAACATTTGTCTAATCTATATGAAAAATAGCCTTTGGTGGGTAAGGCTTAATATGAAGGAGAGTGCTCCACCTAGTGGAGGATTGTAACATTACAGCTTACAATGCTGCTGTCATGATGCAGCAGGAAGTTTTCAGAATGCAGATAAAATGCTTGAAAAGAAAACACAGTAATGAACCAACCAAAATATATACTAGAGGCCTTACAATAGTTTGATGGAGGCCACAGACACCTTGACACCCTGACTCTGGTCTGATCGGACTCTACGACTGGCCATGTAGTAACCATGAATCATCTTTTCTGCTCCAGGACTCAGCTCCACTTGCAAAGTCCGTGCACGGGCTAAGAGCTGGAAGACATAATATTAAGAATAGCAAGTGCTGTCTAAGGTTAATGTCTAGTGTCTTACAGCAAAGTATGATAAAATCCAGACAGTGCATTGTAATAAAAAAGGACAGCTGTATTTGTTTACTTGCTGGTAGTCTTGTGTGGAAAATTGCATGCAGGATGTGTAGAGGGGTTCCCTGGGCTGTACTGCCTGCTTTATGGTGTGGACAGTCTGGGCGAGCAGTGCCTGTTCTCCCACCATTTCCCGACATTGGATAACCAGGCCAAAGACCTCTGCCAGCTGAGCTGGCACTAGACCCATTTCCTGTCCAAGTTGATTGTGATGCCATATGTAAAAATGCCATGTTTTCACAAGTGTTAAACCTGCCTCTATATTGAACTGATTGACTGATGCCATCCTATTTTAAGACATAAAACAACTGGAGACAACCTAACAACAAATGACAGCTTTTGAAAGTACTGTATTTATTGCTACTATGGTAACAGTTTATTGTCTACCCTACCTCCGCTCCAAGGAAAAATAGAAACATTGTCTATTCTCAAGGGCTCTACTGGGCGGTAATTTGTTCTCTGAGTAAATTAACTACTTCCTTCAGGGAAAGTAAATTGTCTCCATTTCCTGTTTTGCCCAAACCCTCTACAAGCATTTGTGTTTGCTGAGATTTGACATTTCTTGAACTCAATGTATTGTCCCAAACAACCTTAACCATAACAACATTGTAAGGCATTGTAACAATTTGTAACATTTTTTTTATTAGTTAGGTTACATCCAAAACATGTTTTGAGTGTGCTATAGAAGGGTAATATGACACCGTCATGATTACACCTACCACTGTTCCCAGCACGGCACAGTCTGCCCTGCCAGACCGCCGGGAGGCGTCTGTGGAGTCTGTCAGGGCCCAGAAGCTGCACTGGACTGGGAAGGAAAGCTGCTGGTCAGCATCCTCACCGTACTTCTTCCCTGGGATGAACACGGACAATGTGCGGCTTTCCAGAACTGAGTGAGAAGATCAGAGGTGGAAAGTATATCAATGAGCTCTGATTTCTTATACTAAGCAGTACCTATGCCTAATGCTTATACCTAGCAGTATTCTCCTCTTACCTAATGCTGTCTAACACTTTACAATGCCACCACCATAACTAATAATAACCACCTTGGTGCTATACCTGACTGAATGGCTTCCAACCTGTCCCTTTTGTAGCATCCCAGATCTCCCAGCATGCAAATTCCCCCAGTGGCCAGTAAGGCAGAGCCCGCGTGGATGTTGGCAGTGCCTGCTCCATGTTTGTCCCGGGAGAATGATGCAAACATCTCCCCCGAGGCCTGATGTCTGACCCCACGACACGCCAAGCCCAAGCTGTAAGCCATTAGCCTGACGTACAAACACAAGCATAGCAAATAGTATTAATTCTTGAAAGATCAATTCAGGGTAACGAGTAGAATTCCAACTCAGTTTCTGTATCTAATGTGCCATCAGATCATCACTTTACCTGTCTAGTATGAGAGTGTCTGTGGTTAGGACTAGCAGATCTAGGCAGTGAAATGTGTCTGCTGTGTCTGCTCTGGTCTGCACCAAACTGAGCAGCAAGCCAAGTTTGAGGGTATTGTACAGGCCTGGAGGAACCACAGCCAACCCAAAGGAGTGAGCCACCATGGCAGAGAATCTCCAGGGAGAACAGGCTGTCGCATTCAACAGGGTCTGGAAGTTGACACTGACTTTATGTGGATCTGTAGGTAGAGTTGGGGAAGATGGTGGATGTTTAAGCACTACTACAATGCACAATCCTGCATATATGAATATGAAGGTTTTCTGATTTATCACGTTACACACTGTCGGGGGTAAATTGTTGAGCTATACAATTATGCCCAACATTCCTGCAACGCAGCTGGTATTTCTGTAGATTGGGAGCATGATTTAGCGTGAGCTGATTTATTTCTTACACACTGGCTCCCATGGTTGGACACTATTTGCCTCGACGTTCCAGGTAATGTTGGGCCATTGGTGCACATGCGCAGGAATGCCCAGCACCCTGTAGAGTCGACCGATTCTCATCGAGTTACACAACTCATCTATGTGTAGAAGGGAAACAAAGCAATAACACTCAAATGGGTTGTTCTGTCTTGCCTGGTGATTATTGAAGAAACATGCTTGCCACCTACACACCACTGCCAAGAGAAACACAGAGTGAGGCCTTCAGAACAAAGATTCCTCTGTGTGCGACTCGCACAGCCAGCTAATGAGTGTTCCTTGCACTTATTAACATATATGTTTAGTAACGGGAGCCCTGTGTATTGAATTCCTCCACAGGACTGGGTCAACAGAATATGCTAATCCTGGTGCTGAGATTTGCTGGTCTCTCAGGGGTAATGGCTGGACAATGTTATTAGAGGGGACAGGAACACCTAATATCTCACCAAGGGGCACTGTGCATGGCTGGCTACTCAAAGATCTATTTATTTGAACTCTCCCCCACTAAGTTTATGTTCCAAAATGAGCCTCATTTAGAAAGCTGGAGAAAATTAATGACAAACCTCAAGACATCTGACTGTGTGTAAATATAAGCTATTTCAGATGAGCTACAAGCTCATTTCCCAAAACAGATAATATGAATTTTCCATTGCAGTAATTAATGAATTCTCTCAAAAGATAGCATTGATATAACAAGATATAACCATTTCCATTTTGGGGATATTCACATGTAGTATTTCTTGAAGAATTTGACTTGCATATGGAAAATAAGCTTTTTGGATCCAAAAAAATTCAAAGCACAAATCTGTACAAACACTACTCTACAAACAACAAAAAACGTGCTTCACAGGGCAGGGTCAGCCACGGGTCAGCACCCCTGAAGCTGCTAGGGATTAGTCAGTTAGATCAGTGTTGCTCAAGGACACTTCAGCAGGGCAGATGCTTGCCCCTCACAAATGCTTGAATCCAGGCCCTCCATTCGAAGGGCGGTCTACTCACCATATCAGACAATAGAGTTACAGAAAAAGCATAAATCACTAACCCATAATTAAAGCCATTAATAGGGTGGCGCTGTTTCAATAGGGGGCACTATTATGCAATCGCAGATTGGATAATGTATGTGTATGCAATGTATATCACATACACACTTTAAACAAGTCAGGATTTGCCTGATGTGGACCTACCTCTGAGAAACAGGGTGACTGATTGGTACCTGAGTGAGCTTTGTGGGTGGGCACTCAGAGTATCCAATGCTTTGACATGGATCAGCTCCACCAGCTGTTTGTCTGTCTCCACAAACACACATGTACACAAACATGCACATAAGCAACCACAGAGACACACTCACAGATTTCTATAAACCTCCTCTATCCACAAACCAATTAAGATCCCAGTCACTAAGAGGCATCACTCTCACCTCCCAGCACTCTGAACTTGACGTCCTCTTTGAGGGGAGAACAGCAGATCAGGCAGCTGAAGTCATTTCTCACAGTAGCTGACTCAGTGGCCCCGGGGGCATGGACCCGGATGTGGCAGAATCCTACAGGCAGCATCAAGGAAATGTAATTAGTAATGAATGTGAAGCTGATTTTGATACTTAACTCTGGTCTATCTGTACAGTTACTACTTGTAGAACCCATTAAAAAAGGAAATGACAGCCCAGAGGAGAATGAGTCTCGTGCCTGGGCAACAGTACCTGTGGAGCAGGGGCAGTCATCCTCAGTGCAGAGGAACCTGGCCCCCTGCGTGTACTTTGTGACCCTCGTCATGGCAATGACCAGGCCCTCCATGGCAACAGGTCTCATTGGGCCATACCCACGAGGGACAGCATAAAGGTCCAAGGTGTACTCAGGGAATGGAGGTAGGTGTGTCAACTTCAGAATTACATTGACCTCAGAATGAACAGGCAGATGACAAACTGTGTAAGGACTGAGTTGATAAGTACTCTTCCTTAAAATTAAGATGGGACATCAGTTACAGGCCTACAAAAGTTCATGGTTATGCATTACAGCAAATCCCTAAGCCCTTACCTCTATGAGAAACATTAATGTTGTCAATGACCAGAAGGCAATGCACATACGTTATCCATACCTGACTCTCTGTGTGTATTTTTTCGATGAGAGAAAGTGTCTTTATTGACAGGAAGCAAACCTGAAAGAGGATATGGGAAAATGAAAAATGTCACTTCAGTTTAACTCCATGATATGGGAAGCTGAAGGTGACCACATACTTTTTGACTTACAGACTGAAACAGGGCTGTTGCTTTCAGGGGATCATGTAGGACACAGTCACCCAATATCGGATCCAACTCTATCACATCAGAAGGATTCACACTGATACAAAACCTGTAGACTGCCTCACTCTGTTGGGGCTCTGCAAAGTGAGGGAAAGGGGTAGTGAAGCTCACGGCCATAGCACAGATGTGAATTAATTACGATAGCCAACTCAAAACCTGAAACCTAGCTAGGTAAAATAGTTACTGTAAATGAATGTGGCAGGCAGCTAACGTTGGTCTAGTCCGTTGTCACAGCAACTTCTAGCTAATTAGTTTAAGCTGTTCATCTTCCTCAGTTTACCGTTGAACGGCTTGCAGTCTTCAGCAAGTTTCAGAAGGCCACCACTTCTATCTAAATAAAACAGGACGGATTCCTTTAACGATAAAAGAGCGTCCATTTTCATTTACTTGACAGAAAGTAAAGAACACCGTCAATATATGTATATGTATTTGCTGTAAGCTAAGAAATGTTAACAAACGATCTGTACACGTAGCACGCTAGCGCCAAACAGTTACCATGGTGACCACTCTAAGAACACCAGGACGGATGTTATTTTATCTCATTAAAACATTATTCAAACTTATTACTACCCAACAAATGTATATTTCAATCATTTCATACAACAACCAACCCACACACACACACACACGGGCAGCTCAAAGTGCGTGTTCTATTTTTTTATTTTATTTATTATTGTGCAGGAGTATAATTCATTGCCTGGCGAACCAAAGCATTATACATTTCTAAATGCTTATTTCTGTCATGAATAAATGTGTTAATTAAGGCGAAGAACAGCAAAAAATAAACACAATCCAATAAAATAACAATGACTGAGTATTTGCGAAGACATAATGTCACTGAAAAAGCAGAAAAACATATGTACATTTTTTTTTACATAGAATGCAATGAAATGACCTGTCAACAAAAAAGCTCTTTTCAGTGATCTCTCAAGTATTCCCAATTTCCAGCTGAAAGCTAAATTTACCCTAAATGAATATTATAGAGCTTTACAGTAAATACAATGAGAAGACATTAACAGAGACAAACAAAAACATTTCCACCTGACTCAACAGGTATGTCTGGTAACAACATTTCATGTCCTGTGAACTGTTGAAATTAAACTTCTGGAGACAACCGCAATGTGGAGGATGAACTTCAAGTGATAACTTCTAAGTGATAAATTTTGTTATTTTTATCAATTTTTTTTTAAAGGTTTCGTTTTAGGAACCACTTTAACTGGATCATCACAAACCAGAAACTAATACATTGATAAAGAAAGGTTGTCCATATTTCTTAAAAATATAATCTGTTATATATAAATACAAATTGGGTAAAATAAAGACTTTTTGACAGACAATTTGTTGCCCCCAGAACTTGGAAAGTGCTGTCTCTTCTCAAATGCTTGCTTTGGCTTCTCAAAATGGGTTCATCCATGGTATGAATTCTTCCCTTTAGACAAAAGAAGTTAAGACAGATTAAGGCAATTCAAGAACTCAATGGGAAAGTTTCATAGGAAGGAGTCATCAGAAGGTGGGGCATAGGAAAAGCCCAGAAAAGCATCATCTGCCTCCATTACACTGGCATTGACTATGGAATGTTCTGAAGACCAACAGACAGAGTTGGGGACACTCTCATCTGTGAACTCAGGGTCGAAGTTTGAGATATCGTAGGGAGAGCTCTGTAAAAACATGGGAAAAAAGGGAATGTTAGCGTGTAACATACTACCTAATCGAGTATACTACTCTAAACTGATGTACAGGACACTATACAGTTTGAGATGCAGCGATGTGATGTTGCATTGGATACATGAAAGTGACTTTTAAGAGGAATGGAGAGAGTTGCAGTAGTCTAAACAATATAAGACAATCTGTAGCAGACAAAAGTGATGTGATTTTTTTATATCTTATATCTTAAGCTTCCCTTTCTGCCTGCTCTTAAAAAGTCATGTCACTGCCAAAAAACACTACATTTCTGACTACAGGCAAGATATGAGATCTTTACCACATTGGGCAAGAATGGGGGAGGAATCTTCTTCTGTTCAAGGTCATCCCAGTTGATGGAGGAGAAGAAGCTGTGTCCTTTGATCTCATTCTGAAAATTAAGAAAAAAATACAAAATCTAATATAAACTTTAAATTCTAAACTTTGTATTTTTAGACAGTTTTTAAGTAGGTAAATCACTGTCAATCAAAATAATCACTGACAATTGCTATAATCGGTTAATAAAAAGAGAATGATTGATGATTGATGCATATGGGTTGTCCACCAGAGGGAGCCCAGATTATGGCATTCTACTGTGTATTTCAATTTATTGTAGTGACTTTACTGGACTATAGGGAAAGCTTTGGGGTAAATAATCACTAACACCAAACAAAGGCCAAAGTGGAAGTGCAGTGAGTAATCCCACTCACAAAGTCATCCCTGGACCCCAGTCTGTGGGTGCCGTCTTTCTCTAGGAGGGCCTGGAGGAGAGACCAGGCTGTGCTGGATGCACCGGGGCGCATCACCAGTGGCTTGTGGAGGATGCTGTCATACATCTCATGTGTGTCCCTGCTGTAGAACGGAGGCTAGGATATGAAAGAGGGAGAAGTGACATGCGTGTAAGCGAGTGAGTGTGACAGTGCGGTATGGTGCTTTCTAACATTTAGCAGTAAAAACAGATTTTCAGATTTGCTACAGTTCAACTGTAGCAGTTAAAACTAATAAACCTAGTGGGAAAAAGTAACATTCTCTTACAAGGCTGCATGCACCAAAAACAATTCATTGTTGTCAACTGTAGGATATGTTGCAAAAATAAATACAATTCAGAAGGATGTTTGAAGAGAGGGCCCAAAGTAATAACTCACCAGGCCAAAAAGCATTTCATATAGCACTGAGCCCAGACACCACCAATCTACTGTGTTATCATAAGGCTGCTTCCTCAGGACCTCTGGAGCTAGGTACTGGTAGAAAGAAGTGAGAAATATCACAATGACATATCATTCATTTCAAATGTTTCTTCTAATTTCTGTTAAAAGGCCTATTTTCTGCCCTGGAAAATGTGACTTAAACCCTGTGCATATGGCCCCAAGAAGGAATATACTCAAACATGTAAAATTATTAACCACATTTTATTCCAAAACAGTGGTTAATAATTCAAGTTTGACACTGAAGGTGAGGCTTGTCGGGAAAACACTGGCACAAAATTGCCAGTAAGTAGACACATACGTATCCAACTAAATGCTGTGATACCTCGGGTGTCCCACAAAATGTAGAGGTGGTGTCAGTCTGGGAAATGCCTTCCTTGCACAATCCGAAGTCCGTCAAAACTATATGCCCCTTTAAAGAGAAGAGACAGGGACATTTTTAGACAGCATGTGCCACACAAGCAGCTCATTATCCCCGGGGACTGAGGGATCTATTGTTGCCCAGGAATGTTGGCCTTAGCGTAGCTCCCTCAGTCCCATTCACCATTTCCTCACTTTCTCAATAAAGCTAGCCAGGAAAAGCATTGGTAAAACCTAATCCAATCACACACATTCTGTCCAACTGAAATTGGAAACGATGCTCTTATTCACAGGAGATACACACTGCAGTTGGAAAAGGATTAACCTTGTGCCGTAAATCTGCAGCAAAGACTTTGGCCTTGTAGTTATGTACACTGAAACCAATATTATACTGGCACAATAATATTAAACGTGTGAAATTTAGCTGCTCAGCCATCCTGGCACCTTTCTAGTCATTATATGTTATATTTATGTTGATTACACAATGCACTCTTTGATAAATAATACTCACTTCATAGTCAAGAAGGATATTTTCTGGCTTCAAGTCTCTGGAAAAAAAATAACACATATTTAAACCTATAAAATACATCATGTGACTGAGGCCAACAGCCAACATCACACCAATTTTAAATCACAAGGACATCAATCATTAATCAATCAATCAACACACACACACACACACACACACACACACCTGTAAACAATGTTGAGAGAATGCAGATATCCCAGTGCACTAGCCATTTCGGCAATGTAGAATCTTGCCCTGGGTTCTGTAAATGTCCGCTCTTTTTGAAGATGGAAGAAAAGCTAAAAATAAAACAGTTGCATTATTTCACAACATGGCAACAATACTGTACCAGCATACCACCACGAGTGTAGAAATCAAGGGATTAGTCATGATATTGCTGAGTAGGTCACATTTCAATTCCTACATTGTCTGCAAGTTCCAAGTCATGAATGTAGTGCTCACCCAGATTGAGAGCTTTTACCAAAAACTGGCTTAGCAAGTTACCATAACCTCTAAAATCAGAGAAACCCAATACACAGCCACATGATAGAAAGGTTTTACTTGTTAGGCTTAAGACAAGTAAGGAAACGCCCACAGACCTTCTTATTAATACATGTTCATATTTCAATAGTATTTTTATAGTTGTACTAAAATACTTTGCAAAGGTTGGAAAAATGCTTTAGGTGGCAAATACTGTGATGTATGCTGTGCTTCTGTCAGTGCTTCATTGCTATGTACAAATGACAATAAATATTTTCACAGGTTAACATTGACTTACACTGCACAAGTGGTCAGGAAGTATTTATTCTAATGTGGAAAATTCAGCAACCAAATGCAGTTCTTTAGAGAAACAGTTATTGTATGTATGTAAAGTATGGGTAACAAACAGAGCCAGCAGTTTGCTGCTTTCATTTATATCACGCAAGACTTTTTTAATAATGTGGTGTACATATTTGGAAGGGTAAGAGCCAGTTTTATTGAGCACTGTGTGGCAACGCATTCACACAGTCAGTGACGAGCAGCTTTAATAAGCAGTGGGGGGACTGGCTGGACACACTGGCAGGGGAACCATAGAGGATGCCAGATGTAAGAGAGCCATACTGTAGTCTGAGTCATCTAGAAATCTATGATAAGACTTTCACTCCTGAGAGTCTGTTAACTAGCAATGTAGTACTCCCAGTGGTCCTCTGGTCAGCACTGAGCAGCCCTGTCGAAGCGGTTTACAACAGATATCCTGTGTTATTGCTATTCTCTGCTTCCCTTTGATCTGTGACTCATTGCTATGTGAATGCATTATTTTTAATAGTGAAACTACTCACTTCTCCTCCATTGATGAAATCCAAGACAAAGTACAACTTGTCTGTGGTCTGAAAGGAATAATGTAGCCCAACCAGGAAAGGGTGTTTCACATTCTTCAGTAGCACGTTGCGCTCTGCCATGATGTGTTTTTGCTGATAGAAAAAAGTCATTTAGTAGGTGAACAATGAACCATGTATGTTTGCCTATTAAATGGGTAGGGTCAGGGTGATATTTTACAGTAAAATCACCTCTCTTCTGTTGAGAATCACCCTTTTCTGTAGGACCTTGATTGCGTAGTACTTCGCATCATGTTTCCGTTTTGCAAGGAGAACCTTCATCACAAGAGAGAGAAAGCACATTGAACACTGGAGGGACAACAGTAACCTACAAACAACAAACCAGTGTAATTCCAGATCTGTGAAACTCTCACTTCCTACATGGAAAGGCCATTACATACAGAAGTAAAACTGTTGTCACCACCCCAACAGAGAAACAACTCAAAGAAAAGTTGTTTCGAAAGTAGCCAGTCATTCAAGTGACTGACATGTGACAAAAATATGACAAAATAAATCTTTTTTTTTTTTTAATTGTTTTTCTGTGTGAGAACACTGTAATAAGACAAAAATGTAACAAACATCATTAATTTATATGATTGATCTCATCACACTGGAATGAGAGGAAAGCAACTCCACTTTGCAATATTGTATTGTTCACATACCTTTCCAAAACTCCCCTTTCCTATGACTTTTAAAAAGTCAAAGTCTGTGGGCTTGGCACTGAAATGAAATCAAAACAAGTAACTTAATTTATGAAAAACAATATATAAGCTAATGATAAGAAATATAAATAGTTTTGCAGGCATTGCTGGTGTATTTCAGTATGGAACATACTGTGGATTTCCAGACGGTCCCAGGTTAATGTTTCTGGAGGTAGAGTTGGTCTGTTAAAAAGAAGAGAAATCATTATCTAGACCAGCAGCCAAGATGTGACTGAAGGCTAAGGTCTTAGAGCATTGAACACTGAGCCACTGTCATGCATCCAAGGATATAGTCAGTGCTACATTTTGTCAGTTGGCAATAGGGATGGACTGTTTTTCAGTGCTGATACTGATTCTGAGTACTAAACTCTTAGTACTGGTTGTTACCAAGTACCAATCCAATACTACTTCTCTTTGTCTAAGGTGAAAACAATGAAGTTACTTTGGTTTGATTTCTGACACATGGCTTTTCAGAGGGTAAATTCTCTGATACTGATTTATTTTAGCCCAATATCTGATATCAGTAACTCAATCAGTGTATCCATTGTTGGTAACAAACAAGCAAACAAATAATGGTCACCTACTTTGTCATCCTCATCCTCAGAGGCATCTGAAAAGTTTTGGGTTTTGTCCATCTGTAGGAAGGCCCTCACATCTGGGCTGTAGAGTTAAAGAAGGGCCAAGCAGTCACATGTCAGAAGTGTGATCAGCAAGTACAATACTACAAAGCAGCACTATTATCTCCATCTTCTTCATGTCAAGTACTAAGCATGGCTGATAAAATGTTATCTTATTTGATTCTTTGATACAGGCCATTGATCTTACCGAGTTAACTGGCCATTTGATACAGTCTGTAGTGTAAGGCCATAGTCTTACACTACAGCCAAAGGGTGACAGTGAGAACACTTTTACTTACTGGTTGCAAAGCTGAGGATGTGTGACCATTCGCTGGATGAACTCATGTAACCCTGTTCTTCTTTGCTTGATGAACTCTATGGGACGGATGTAATATAGGATTATATAGATATAGTGAATGGTGCTGCCTGTTTGATGGTCCTGTAGATCTATGAAAGTGTACCCTGATGTCCTCTATGGTAACCATTTGTAGGTTAGGACATCATTCTTTAAACATCTGAACTGTGCTTCTGTATGGATGCTTGTGCTGGATTATGACACAAGGGACCGTTACATCACATCCTGCATATTGGTAAATTTAAAACTGGAAGCACTACCATATGAATTAGGTAATCTAGCATATCACCATGGTCAAACTAGTTTGACTACTGATGACGTGGTGGAAAAGCATGAGTGTAGTGTGAACACTTACCAGGGTCAAAATTGTCCCCAAATATCCTCTTAGCTGGAATTTTCAAGTTCATAGTTGGAAACTGTTTCCTTAACTGCATTAAAAGATGAGATAGTAACAGAGCAGAGGACATAAGGGCATATAAAAAGTCTATAGTCACAAGATTTGAATTAACTGAATTTCTAAATGTCAACAACATCAATGGCATGATACAAAAGCCAGTGAAAAAAGAAGAGATTAGAAATAAGATGAGAAAAAAGATTAAATAATTCAATTAATAAACTTAAATAGATATTGGAGTTAATTTTCATGCTTTCGATATTTGAATGACATTATGGTCATGTGTTGGGCATCCATCACCCTGTAAGATCAATCTCTCTAAAAGATGATGTTACACCACTCACTGTGTTGTAGAGTTTATCAAACTCTGCATATCGTCTGAAGACAAACCACTCATGTCTTCCAACACTGACCATCACTTTGTAAACCTGAAAAGGCAAGAAGAGCTCATGTTAACACAAAGTTGTCACAACACTATCAAATGTGAATATGGTGACTTAACTTAATGTTATGCTATTCTGTACCAATACCATTCATAGACACATGGTGCTTGACTACCAAAGATTTAAATGATCATTGGTAGAATTCAGTTTACTGTGAAATTGCATTCGTCTAAATTTTACACTCACAGTATAACGCTTCTTTTTGTCCCTCTGTTCATTGTAGCAGGGTATGCTGACATTGGGGCAGTTGGATTGCACCTCCATCCTGGGGGCTGTCAGAATTCAAAGGTGAAAGGTCGTAGAGTAATGGTCAGAGGTCCAGTTCTTTAGGGGTCCTCCAGGATTCAACTAGCCCATCCCCATCCTGGGTCACTGCCACAGAGGAGAAATGTACAAAATTAGAATTCCAAAAGAGAATATACCATTCTCTTGTGCCTGTCTGCTCATTGCACAACATTTCAATCCACAGCATCCTGACTGTCAGTAAACATGAACACACATGCATACACAGACCATACACACACAGTCTTGAGTAGGGTTAGACAAATATATCAGCATTGGCCTTTTATTAAATAACACGTTTTGTCACCCACTGCCGATATGATGCAGGTTTCTCCCTGACCACAGCTACAGTTAACCTGCAATTCTTTTTTAAAAATTATTTGCACATTTTAGTCATTTATTTTGATTCATTATTTGTGTGTAAATAAATTATTGACTTTACGGCAGTAACGTATTCCAGAGTTTCCCCTACCATTGATCAGTGGGGTGGGTCACCCTGCCTTAAAGAGCTGTAAACTCACCTAAAAATGTCCTTATTATGGGTTTCAATGGAGCGTTTTAGTGTGACATGATGGTCTAAATACTGTTTCAGAGGCTATTCCACCGTGCCAACAATACAGTTATAGGGGAAGAATTTAATCCTTGTAAGTTTTTGGCATGAAAATTGTAAAATTTAAAGATATTGGACATCAGCACAAAATATCAGCTGTCGGCAACTTCAATACAAAAGTATCACTATTGGTATCAGCCTTCGGAAAACAATATTGGTCGAACACTAGTCTTGAGGTTCCTGTGCTTTCTGAAGTGGTGAAGATTGTGGCATGACTGCACAGGCAACCACAGTAGGGTCAGTGAGCTGCAACATCAACACCCACACAGCAGCCAGGCTTCCTCCCCCCTGGGCAGCCAGAGCTACGCTAGTTAACTCACTCCTCCTTCCTCTGAACCAGAATACCCATCCATCCTCTCATCTCATCTCTCCCTACTACCTCTGTCTTCTGTGCACTGATTTGCTGCAGGGAAACTAATAATTATTACATAATTACAAAATATACTGTAATTCTTGAATGTCAACACAGTACATGTAGATTCATTTTTCTCTACACATTCTCTCTCTTTTTCTGTTAATGGTGCTATCCATCCCTCCTCCTATAAGGATACGAGTCCAGATCTGTGCAGCCTCCTCCACAAGCATTCATCTCACACACTCTAGTGTGAACACATGTGAGCGCACATACAAACGCACGCATGCACGCTGGGTCTGTGACATTTTCCCTTGTCCCGGTCAGTGGAAAGATATTTTTAGATAACCTTCCAGGGGTCTTTGAAGTTACACAATAGGTGTAGAGAAGACTCGATGACGTCGTACTTCCCCAAAACTAAGAAGGGGGAAGCTCAATTTTGTTGTAATTCACTCCTTCCATAACAACTGCTGTAAGAATAGGTCCTAACCTCAGTTCACCGAAGGAGAGAGAAGGACACACTCATTAGTATTACAAGGGGTCTAATAAGTGCATTATATCCAACAGTTCCATTCCATGGAGTTTCAATAGTATTGAAACTGTGATCTAGACCAAATCACACAGAGGAATATTTATTTTTCTCTCACATCAATCCATGGGTTATGTCATGTCTATGTTCCTTATACAACAAAGCTCTTGTTGCTCTGACTTTGTCCATTGTTTGATGGTAGTGAGGTCAGCCTGGTTTGTTCAGTATTCTTTTCTTTCAGACTACAACCCTATTATCCTCAGTCCTGTTGTGAGACAACAGGACTGAGCAACTCTGCTCTTGGACAACTTTTCTCATTTGAGTATTGATCCTGAACGCATCCTGACAGGGGCGATCTCATTCTGCTCACGTTGGGGTGAGGAAACAGCAAGACAGCGGCCCTTTTTAAAATGCATGTGTGCAATCAGCGGGACCTTCAATGCCCTCTTCATCACCAGCCTCTCTCTATCTTTATTTCTCTTGTCCCCCTTTCATAGTTTCTCTTTCATTTTCTCTCTCACTCATCATGACAAACCACATTCAAACAGACCAATATAATGAAAGTCTCTTTCTTTCTCTCTCCCACGTGCATACGCACGTACCAAAAACCATTGGACTTCAGCTAAAATGGGTATCTTATAAAAACCATTAAGGTAGGAAATCATCAACAACCACATGATGGTAAACTCTAGCTGTGGCTAATATGTTTGGTTCCTGTACCAGCCACTGGCAGGAAACTAAACATTAGTCAGAGATTATTTTGTATTCTGAAGACCTGACTATTAAAATAATGAAAATTGCTGGTGAATTTTGATACTTACCCACTGTGGTCGATATAGGCAAAAATGTACACTCACCGGCCACTTTATTAGGTACTCCTGCTCGTTAACGTAAATAACCTCCAAATAGCAACTCAATATATAAAGCATGCAGACATGGTTAAGTGGTTTCGTTTTTTGTTTGACTAAACATTAGAATGGGCAAGATCCGTGATCTAATGATGATGATCTTTGACCGTGGTTCGAGCATCTCAGAAACAGCTGCCCTCCTGGGATTTTCACGCACTAGAGTTCACAGGGAACTGCGCAATAAACAAAAAACATCCAGTGAGTGGCAGTTCTGTGGCCAAAAACACCTTACTGAGAGAGGTCAGAGGAGAATGGGAAAGCTTGTTGAAGCTAACAGAAAGGCCACAAATGCTCAAATAACAGCTCTTTGGCCGGTTAGTGTACTTCCCTGTGCTGCCTACCATCTGTGCCTGTTTCTCATGGTTAAATGACTCTGGAAGTCCCTGGGTAGGACTCGCTTTTTAACATTCCAGAAATACTTTTGTTCAAAGAGGAAATAAACTAACCGTCTAGTACAACCTACATTTTCGGCTGACACTGCTACTCCTTCATTTGGAATGCTGTTGTAAACCACACCCACTAACTGACATTGTGAAGTTTGGTGTAAGGTTAGGCATAAGAAAGGTATAATGAGTATGAAAGCAAAAAGGTTCATGTTAAACACATACCCTAGCCACAGTTTAAGCCCAGCCTTCATTCACGCTACGACTTGAATTAACTTGTGCTGACAGGCACAAATATGCTGGGCTACTACCCTGGATCAAAAATAGCATTCTTCCTGCTTAGTTCAAACACGCATCCTTGCCTGTGGACATCCTCTGAGGATGTTGACAATCATTTTTCAATGTGTGTGTCCATGTGTGCCTTTGTGTATGTGTGGCGTACATGAGAGAAGCAATATGACTGACAAAAGAAAGCCAAAGTCACGCCAGAATGATAAACAAGATGTGAAAACTCAATCAGGCATGCAGCCATTGACAAGCACAAAGGAACACAACCATACAAGCATAAACTGTTAGAGGAGTTACTGCGAACACCAGCCTGTTTTGAACTCACTCAGTGCATAAACAGGGAGATTATACCTACTGCAGAGACCTGTACTGTCAACAATAACCTTTGTTATAGCCTGTTACTTATACATAACATTACATTTACCAAAATATGATTAAATGTATTAAACATAGCAATTTGTTTCATTTTGTAAAAACTTTGACATCTGGAAAATTGACATTGTCAAACAATATTTGTTATGTATACAATACGATAGCTCAATGTAAACATTACATTCCAAATGTCTCCTAGAAATGTGTCTGAGACAGTTTTAATTCTGATAAAGGAAGTGCAACTGGAAAAGTGTGAGGGGCCTGAACTCAGTCACCCCTAATGCGTGCGACCTAAGCATCTGGAAAAACGCCTAACCAAACTGTCCAGACAAGTCACAGACCTCCACAGACTGCAAACTGTGGCTCAGTCTACCTTTCAGACATAGACCTAGATCAACTCATAGTCTGATTAGAGACTATGGCCAACTGATTCACCGGCTGTAGAAAATACAATTATAATCTGAGATGCTCTAGTTGTGCATACCTTACCAACTTCTCTGCACATTAGGCCTATGTGTAACATTTGTCCTCATGTTGGATGGTGTGCTTGAATAACTTCCAGCTATCACACATTTAGGGCTCTCAATGTGTGGGCTAGGTAAAGCAACAAAAGACCATAATGCCATTTTTGTAATCTTAACACATCACGTCTTGTTACATGACAAAGTTCTTTAAAGCCACCTGTTACATCAAGCATCCAGCTGTGTGACCCCCTCAACTCGGGAAGGAAGAAAAGAAAAGTAATCCGATTTCCAGTTTACTACAACTGGGGTATTGTGATGAGAGATTTGAACCCTCTTCAAAAAATACCGCCCTGACCCTTCCTCTTAGCACTTGCCTATTTGTTTTGTTTGTTTAAAACAAAAACAAAAAAGAGTGGATATATAGACAGATAGCTTATTGCACTTTCACTATTGTACTTTTACTTTAGCACTGGTTATGCTCTTAGATGATTGTTTGGGGAGGAGATGCACTTACTATTTCTGGTGACTAGTAGTTCTCTTGCCTACCTATGTTGAATGCACTTATTGTAAACCGCTTTGGATAAAAGCGTCTGCTAAAAGATTGTAATGTAATGTAATGAAGGGAGCTTATGGGGAATAGGATCCCTCTTGTCACCACAAATTATGATTTATCCAACGTATTGTTAACTAGATTGTATGTGATAGTATTAGAGGGAAAACAAATATTCACCCACACATCATCCACCTTTGAAGTGCTTGTTGAATTTAAACGAATCACCCACTAGCTATGGCACGCAGCTGAGTCAACACAGGCTAAATGACATGGATTCATTTTGACAACTTTTGAGGTCTAACAGAACATTTACATAGACAGAGCATAATTATTTCGAGGTGGATGTAATTTCCCAAGAAACAGGTCTGAGTAGGCCTACATACTTCTATTTGAATTTTGAGGAACCAGCCGGTAGGCCAGAGGTGATAACTCTAGACTATGCTGTGTACTTACATCGCTACAAGCTGAGGAAAGGAACAAAATGAGCAAGAGGAGTTGAACACACACACACACACACACACACACACACACACACACACACACACACACACACACACACACACACACCTCAGCTGGCATCTTGTCACAGCATGTAAATGTGGAGAAAGCACAAGG
>CABFOQ010052668.1:26557-46185 GCA_900660455.1 Gephyroberyx darwinii
GACTGGGAGATATATAATCCAATAAGCGCAGCACTCAGCCTGTAGCTGGGACCATGGCCCGCACACACACACACGCACACACACACACACACACACACACACACACACACACACACACACACACACACACACACACACACACACACACACACAATGACAGGTTTGACAAACTCAAACAAGTTGTTGTCGCGTGTGATCTAAAATATAAACCACCAAACAGGTTCATCTTTGCATATAGTCTCAGCCTCCTATAAGCGCGAAACAGAAATAACGTTATAGCTAATATTGTTTATGTTATGTTGTTTCGATTGAACTTCTGGATTATTGTCTTCAAACCGAAAAAAGTTATGTAATGTCACCATCATATATCGCCCTAGTATTGTCTAACGTCTGTTATATTGATGAAAGTTCCCGGTAGACTAGGTACAATACCGTTGCTGGGGTAGTTAACGTGAGTACCATACAGCTAGCTACGTTAGCAAGAGAGAACAAAATAAAAAACATCACGTACCTTACACTATTTTGATGCGGTTTCCATCTATCTGTCTCCTCAGTCCCAGGGAGATATCGGTATAAAGCAATGGAGTTGTCATTAAACACAACAAAATCCAGCTGTAGTTTGGACAAAAGTCCTTAACTCCTCAAAAAGCACACACTGTACTTTCTCACCACCCATAGGCTTCTGTCAACTGGCTGAAAAGCAGGAAACATCAACTCGCTTGTCCTGGCCGCAGAAAGTTCCAATGAAATTCGTCACGGGACCATACTTCTACAACCAATGTCAAGCCCGACAAAAAACAATAGTACTTCCGGTATTACATTTCCAAAATAAAACCCACGTTGATGAACATGTTGCAACTAAAAAGTACAATTGTGAAAATAAAGTATATATTAAAGGATAAATCGCCACTAGAAGAAACTATAATTCAACTATAATATAATTGTTCTTCAAAAATGTCATTTTCATGGTATAAAATATCGATTTTTGTTTCTCAGATTGACCAACATTACGCTTTCATTTTGAAGCAAAATATCACTTATTTCCAGTGTCTGCTATCTCGCTGACTGGACGAAGCTACTTTTACGTGGATGATGGAGACATGGAGAAGCAAGAAACGACCAAACAGTGTCACCTGCAGGTGGAAAGGTAGTATACTTTCAGAGAAAAAAGAAAAAACGCTCAATATTGATCATTAAGACGTCTTTCGGCTATATATTGTAACAGTTCTGGAATAACAAATACACTACAACCACAAATATATAGTCTTTTCTCCAACATTATTCGTTATCAAATTCATACCTATAGCTGGTACATAGACTAACAGACGAACTGTTACCAGTGATGTGCTGATAAATAAATATGAGAACTGTGATCTATAGAGTTGGGTGGGGAAAACGATGTAAACAAAACCATAGTAAATAGTACCAAATAGTAGTAATTAATGGTGTCTTGACCTCATCTGCCTGAAACTTGTATCAGACTGATTACTTATTTTAATGTATTCCATGAATTTAAAGGATGGGTAAAGTGAATTTAGGAGGGTTTACTCTGTACTGCATTCTCAATGGGAAGCCCCTCGAGTAGGAAGCCCCAATTTTACCGAGTTACTGAGTATTTCCAAGGGTCTTGAACGAGACAGCATATTTGTCCACAAGGTGTCAGCAAAAGGCCATTTTAAGCATCTGCTGAATTGTAGCGGTGCAAGTCCCGGTTGACTTCAAGAAAAAAATCGGTAATCGCTGCCACTTTCGGTTGCTGATAATATTCTTTGGCATCATTCCTCCCTTTTGGTATGATCTGATGAATCTCAAGTTCTCACCTCAATTATATGTTTTTGTGAACAATTACAATTATTACACCGAGGCACGCATACTTACCTATTGCATAGTGCACTTCGAAGAGACAACCTTTTTATGAAGCAGCAGCATGACTCCTTAATGCACAGATCACCAAACCTTATAAGGTACCCACTTTTAGAAGCGCACCACATCAGTTACCCCCATTTGTTAAGAATGTGTTCCAAGGACCCCCGTCTGAAGAGTTTAGTTAGATATGATATAGAATTAGATTATCTCTCAACACTGTAGGCGAGGAGACAAAAGTGGAGAGTGGAAACTAAGATCCTAATAGTCTTCAGTCCTAATTATTATATTTCTCATCACACTAACTTAGTGTGAATGAAATGATAATGAAATTTAACTAATCTTCATTTTGCTGGAAACCCCCTGGAACCCCCCGGACTTTCTTTGGAAACCACTGGCTTAATGAAAAGAGCCATTCTACAGAGGTGACAGTACAGTAGTTTGGTTTAACTCCAACGCAATAGGTGCCTTCAGTGGCAGCAGTGCCCGCCCCTCCTATTTCTAACCAATCATACGCGAAGCCCCCGTTTCTGGCCAATCTACCCCTCATTTATGACCAATCACACGCAAGTGCCAACCCTTCTTTTCTCTCCCCCATTTCTGACGAATCAGAGGCGAGGCCGCCTGCGCAGATTCAAACACCCATCTAGAAGGAGGCTGGGCGCGAGAATCGGCGGGATGGACAAAAATCATAACGTCAAATAGAAGTACAGACAAGAAGGATGCAAGCAGCCAGAGAAGTGTATAACAAGAGTAATATGTTAGCTTCTTCAGCTCAACATTGGCAGTTGACGCGATAATAGACTTATAAAGACGTATACGGACAGTATATAGTAACGCTTTGCTTTGGAAAAATGTTATCAATGATGAGTAACGTATTTACAGGGAAATCATAATGTTATGGACTGTATGTTAAGTTAGCTTGCTAGCTAGCTGACTAATGCTAGCTAGCTGCTGCTGTATTTCAGAAAAAGCAATGGCTGACATCAGATTCTATGGATAAACGTCGGGCAACTTCCGTTTATATGGGATTTTAGAGCGCTGTCAAATAGAGATTCGTCTTTGTAACGCTTTCATCAACCTACTGACTGCCATGGACAACGTGAAATCACGCAGGTGGGTGCCAGCAAAGACAAGAGAGTGCTGTTTTATTATCTATCTCGATATTTATCAGTCACTGTCCCCCAGTGTGTGTTTATTTTTCACGTTGAAAATAACTAAAATTAATTTTGTTTTCAGTTCTCTGATAATTGAAATGTAGATAACCACATTGTATATCTGACAGCCGCATCATGCATCGCATGTGCACCTGCACACACCGTCACGTTGTGACATGGGCCAACAATATTGTTAATGAATAGTTCACTTATTAACGTTAGTGATACATCATAATTGATGGTAAACAACGTAACCTAACTAAAGTTATAAATAGCCGGTTAATATAAAAGGTCAATGATATTTGATATTATCAGTTGTTGATAATTATAGTGAACTCTTAAATATGTGTTATGAACATAGTTTTGGACATGGCTTACACAATTATTTCTATATATTACTGAAAAAGCGCGAATAATATAGAGATAACATACATTTCTACTGCTGTGCATGGGAGGCGCGCAGCTCAAATAGGGGTTATGCACCCCAGTAGCACAGCAAGTGAGGTCAGGTCAGTTTGTAGGTATCATAACTTTGTTATAGACATGGTGCTATCTTGTTTACTGAGCAAAATCTGCACAAGCTACAACAGATTAGTCATTAGGGTACATTGTGTTTCTGCACATAGAAAAAAGTAATTAAATAAAAGTATCTGAGAGCCACCAGAGTACTTTTTATCCTTTCAAAAATTCTAATGTCAAAAAGTACCTGAGAGCCAGAAAACAAACAGGGGCATGTTCATGACTGTGATTTGATTATTCATTTTGATTGAATTAGGCAAAGCTTTGATTATTGATTGATTATTCATATTCAAAGACAACTGGATGCATAATATTTATGATATTTGCAATTAAGTATTATTGTTAATATTAGGTATTGATTTATGATCTGATTAGAGCCCAAACACACAAACATGGTAATGATGTAATTTGAGCCTGAATGAACTGTTCAGAGGCACGTGTCCAACCCCCCCCACCCCCTTTGTGTTCCCATCTGGGGTGGCCCGTGCTGTTCACAATTAGAAAAGCTCAAGGTTTGACCTGGGGAAAGCACCATCATGTGCTGATATCCTTTGATATATCTGATATCCTAGATGATATTTGATATCCTTTCCAATATCCCACAAACTAAGTTTGGCATTGACTGATGAAGTGCTGCAGCAAACACTGATGGTGATGGTGTGTCTTTTTGTGTTTCCACTTCTAAAATGTTTAGCTTAGCTTTAGTTGTTCCTTTTACAGAGGGGAACTTACAAGACACTGTTAAACTTTTGCGGTTGAGTATAATGTTCTATCCATGTGTTTCAAAGAAGGCCAAATAAGGTCTTATTCAAAATGTTAAAAAAAGTCATGTAAATCTGCCTACAGTTTTTTGAAATTTCAGTGGCCCGGACCGTTAGGCTTTGCCATTCCCTGGCCACACCCCAGCGTACCTCCTACGCCGTGTCAATAACACATACACCTCTAGAGGAGAAAGAGTCTGTTGATGTAGGAGCACCTCTTTCCTCCAGCCCCCTTACGCCCCTCCTTCCTGTTCAGCCACAGGTCCAGACTCACTTCTACTTTTCTCTTTGCTCCAGTGAGGGAATCAGGCCATGCCAAAATTCAATTGCCATGTTCAAGTCTCCACATTGAAGAAGACCTTTCATCCACGGTCAGATACAAGACCTGAGGGAAGCCCTGTTTTCCCCTCTTGCTCATGGAAACATCTGTCTTAATTTCTCCTCTAAGTCTTAAACACTACCACAACAGGCCCTGAAGAAAATGTTGCTCAGGAACAAGTTTTATAGGGGCACCGAAGTACAGGCTAGTCTAAGTTCTCTTGTCAATAAAGAGGAATTATTAATTGTGTATGAGTCTGGCAAACCTCTGGATAGGGTAGTAGATAGGTAGTAGAGGTCTAAAAGTTGGTTGGTCCTTGGTCTGCAACAAGTGGCATCAAAATGGTTTGGGTAGGTAAGGCTGCTCTAATTAAGGTTAGGAATGTCCTGTTTGATATGATGCTCTTCTCCTTTTCCTCAGTATTCATAATGAAACTGGCCAGACCTGCCCATCTGTCCAATCCATTAACATTGATGATGTCTGCTCAATACATTAACATTTTGTACTAAAGATGTCATCATGGCAGTTATGAGTGTTTCTTGCAATGTGTTGGCTTGCTACATGCAATATTTGGTTCAGTTTCTGTCTCATGTATGCTGTATGATGTTCAGAGTCAATTCTGAAATATTTCAGTCCTTATATCAAAAGAAGAACATCATTTAGAAGGCCACCTGAAACATATTTCTTTCTGATAGAAAAGATGGCCTTATTGTGCTCTTTGTATTTCACTCCTGATTGGTAAAGCAACAATAATAGTAATACCTGCAAAGCTATTTTTGGCTGGGATATTGAAAGAGTAGGACTCAACCACTGTTTCTTTCAGCGAGGATGAGGATGAAGAGCTACACTCCACAGATCCAGAGAGTAAAGAGAAGAGCAAAGATAAAAAGTCCCTCTGCAAAGTCAAGTGGTCTCGAGACGAGGTAAGTTTATTAGAGGCACATGTGAAGTCGACAAAAATAACCTATGAAAGGGCAACTGTGGTACATATGAGAGTATTGTTTGCATGCAATTAAGAAAATAATGTTTAAGAGTGTTATCCACTTGTCTTGGGAAATATATATATAATATAATAACTAGAACTAAATAATATATATAGTTATATATAAGGGAGCTTTGCAGTGCAAGGGAAATGGACAGGGTGCGCATGTAGATGAAGGAGGTTCCTCAGAAGAGTTCCTTAAATACTGTGTTTCTCTCTCTCTCTCCCTTTCTATTTTATGTTTCCCTCTCCCCTTTTCTCAGGATGAAAAGCTGAAAAAACAAGTGGAGCAGCATGGAACTGACTCCTGGAAATTAATAGCCAACTATTTTCCAGTAAGTACATTCAGTAATGTGCCTACATAATGCAATTAGGACTGATCTAGACCAAAAATATCCTAGTGAACAGTGTCATTGCAAGTTTGCTGAAAGAGAGTGCAAAAACAAAATCATGATTTGTATTGCAAAAACAAGTTTTATTAATTATCAGACATTGAATGTTGTATTTAATTATTCACATATTTGTCCTTTGAGCTCTATACTGAACATAGAGCAGCTTTGATTCTCTTGAAATCTTCATTTTTGAACTTCGTACACTGAACATGTATAATCCTTATGTCACTTGAAAGAGTCAGGACCCACAGTATTGACGTCAATAGAAATTGGCTGTGGTAATCATTAGTGGTGTTTTACATATAGTGAAGCTGGCATACTGGCCCACCCTTTCCATTATAGTATATAATCGCTGTCCAAACCATTTAGTAAGCAGATAATTAACATTATCCCTAATTAGGACGTGTTTAATAGTGAAGGGAAGTCATGGGTGTAGTGACTGGTGAGGCAGATGTATTTACTGCTCTGGTCTGACTGCTAGAGGTGTGGTGTGGTGTAATGAGGTGTTGTGTTTTGTGTGACGCTGCCACAGGGGAGGACAGATGGCCAGTGTCAGCACCGCTGGCAGAAGGTACTCAACCCAGAGTTGGTGAAAGGACCATGGACAAAAGAGGAGGATCAGAAGGTAAGAGGAGCTGGGCGTTCCCTGTCCTGGATAGGAAAACGATGATGAAATGGGTAAATGATAGGGGAGGCATAAGGAAGCTTGGGAGAGTAGAGGTTAGCTTACATGAAATAACACAATACAAACAAATGCCACAATGTGCAATGTATCTTTTCCCCCCAGACTAACAGAGCTGTGCACAAGTACAAGCTAACTTCCCGCCAAAATTTTCTTTGGACTATGTAAATGCTCCATTACCTCATCCCTAACACAACTCAGACTTTCCAGGTTCGCTGGTTTAGAGCCCAGCCTTTCTTTGTACCGAATGAAGTCTAATATCTGTCCAAGCTGTAAGATGAACAATGCATTCCTTAAATGGAACACTACTCTGCAGGAATGTCAAGAATGATGTCTCATTCCACCAAAATGTTGGCATCACAACAACAGAAACACAGACCTGTCGATAATAACGCGGCCTGTCAGCAATGACATCACTACATTTTTCAGCTGTGACAGAAACAGCCAACACGCTTTGCTGCCTGCTGTGGAAGCATACTAAACATTAGTGCTACTGCTGGCTATGAATGAGAGAAGAAGAAAGAAGTGCCTTTTCTCTGTTTAGACAGACCTTTGCTAACTAACTAGGTCCTTACTCCAACTTCTCATATATAAAGTAAAAGAGAATTACAATATCAGTAGATGCAGCAGTATAGGGATGTTGAATTTCCTCAATGTAAAATCACAACTGTGAATAGTGATTTACTATATTTCCATCTCCTGACTGCGTTTGTGCAGGTCATTGACCTGGTACACAAGTATGGCCCCAAGCGCTGGTCGGTGATTGCTAAGCACCTCCATGGGAGGATTGGAAAGCAGTGCCGTGAGCGGTGGCACAACCACCTTAACCCTGAGGTCAAGAAGTCATCATGGACTCAGGAAGAGGACCGGATCATCTACGAGGCCCACAAACGTCTAGGCAACCGCTGGGCTGAGATCTCCAAGCTCCTTCCTGGAAGGTAATACAACCTCACACCCGCAAACAGATTGCTTATCTTGTACTCTGCATAATCTGTATCCAGAAGTGTTGTCTGCTCACACTTTGAGTGATGAAAAAAGTCATAAAAATGTAATATTAGCAGCACTGACACACCCCATCCTCTTGTCAACAGGACAGACAACTCCATCAAGAATCACTGGAACTCCACCATGAGGAGGAAGGTGGAGCATGAGGGCTACCTACAGGAGGGCTGCAGGACGTTCACCTCCTCTCATGGTGGAGTGAAGAGACGCCACCACAGACCCTGCCCTCCCCCACCATCAGACCCCCAACACTGTGACAGCAGTCCCCTAGCCATGCCGGGACCCAAACAGGTCCTCTACCCTTCTCGGCAAAACAATTACGTTATTAAGACACTATAGCCTATACATAGTCTTTGATCTCCTTCTTTCTTTGATTTGTTAAAAGTCACATCAGTAATATAATTGTTATATGCTACTTGTTTGTCTTGGATGTGATGCTCTGTGTTCTAGATGGGGGGATATCCTTATGACCCTCACAATGGGCACTTAATGGACAGCCTCCCAGATACCTCAGGCTTCTTATCGGTGAGTCTGTATATGCATGTTTCTGTGTATGCAGATTGTGGGAAACACTTGTCACCTTTTATTTTTCGGGCTATCTGTAGTTATCCTTTTAATCGCTAACTCTTCAAATCAAATACTTGAATGACCCTTTTATTTTCACCTAACATTCAATAACGGATAAGGGCGTAACTCTCAAAGGTTCCCAGAAATATTTTATGTAATCTGTTACCTTTTTTTGTCTCTTTTTCTTTTCCTGGTTTTCTTTCCTCCCTCCTTTCCTCCTCCCACCCTCTCCTCCTCAACATGTGTTTATTCCAGCCGTCCTGCGTGGATGACCCTGACAAAGAGCAAAGAATTAAGGAGCTTGAGCTTCTGCTTATGTCAGCAGAGAATGAAGTCCGACGACAAGTGCAGTGCAGAGGTCCATGTGTAAGAACACACTCCGAACGTGTGTTAGCATACTTAGTCAGTGTAGCCTGCGTGTGTTTGTAGCTCACATACACTCCAAAAAAATCTGTTTTTATACTAAATATATCATATAATATAATATATAATTTAATCTAGTATTGAGTCTTAAAATCCCATTGCAAGTGAAACTTAAAACAATAAGTTTCCCTTGTTTTAAGGAAAACATGATTTTAAGACTGAATATGAGACTAAATGACTTAAAGTGACTAAAGATGGACTTTTTGCAGTGTATACAAGCGAGTACGAGTATAGTGCACATGTATGTGTGCCTGTAGCCTGATTTGCTGTAGTATTGCTGTAGTAACTAGCTTCCCATCTCGCTACTCATTCAGACTGGCTGTGCTTGGTAGCCGCCCAACCCCCACCATTACCATCGTCCCAACCATTAACCTCCTCTCATTCCTTCCAGCTCTCGCTCCCATGCCCACGCTCAGCCAGCAGTTTGGTTTTGAACAAAGCACTTTCTATTCTGTCCTGTACTGTTCCTTTCCTGTCCCTCCTCAACCTATGTTTTCCCATCTTATTCACTCATTTAATTCCTCATACTTCATAGTCATACTGCAGAAGGTAGATTGATTAATACTGTAAGACTGGTCAAGATTGGCCTCATCTGTTACAGTATTATCAGTGTATGTTCCACATTTTAATGAAGTTTTTATGGTCACAAATAATCCCAAAATTGACACAAGTTTAGAAAAACGTTACACAACGTACCAATCCAGCAATAATAAATACATGTATTTAGACAACGTTTACACATACCATATTTCCAAGAGTTAGACTAAACTCACTGAAACTTCATTGGTATGACATTGGCAGTTTTACATCACCTTTGCAGTAGACAGATCTGCTGCTGGAGCCAGCTACCTAACACACGTGTACTCCTGCCCCTCAGAGCATGGAGCACTACTCAGCCTGGTCTGACAGTGTGTCAGATGACACCCTGACCACCAGTAGCAGCAGCCTGGAGGAGCAAGCAGAGGGAAGGCCCTGGAGGGGCCAGCTCCCTGTGTCTCCCAGCAAGTTCCTGGCTATAGAGGCCAGCACTGTGCTCTCTACCTTGCAGACGATACCAGAGTTTGCAGAGACCATGGAGCTCATTGACTCGGTGAGTGTGTGTATTTGAGATTAGAGAGAAAGAATTCATCTCAGTATGAATTTGTGTATAAAAATGATTTAAAGTCATGGAACATGGATGTATTGAAGATCCAGTGTAGATGTGTTTTGCCCTGCAGGACCCTGTGGCATGGAGTGAGGTGGCCAGCTTTGACTTGTCTGAAACAGGGACACCGCCCAGGCAAACCCAAGGAGGTTACACCACCCTACTGCAAGAGAGGACGATTGACGATTCAATGGGCTACACAGTCAGCACCCCATCCACCATTTCTGGCCGCGACAAGCACTGTGCTCCATTTGGCCTGGGCAAGGTCAACTCCCTCACTCCTATCAACATGTCCAAAGTCACACAGCCATCCATGGGGAGGAGGAAGAGAAGAGAGAGGGGGGAACAGTCTCCCATGTGTGACAAAACCTGCCCCTCCTCCTTAGAAAATGTCTCTAACTCGCCCAAGAAAACGCCCACAAAGTCTCTGCCTTTCTCCCCATTACGGGTAAACTAAACCTCTATCATCACCTACTGTAATTCCTCCTTAATTTGACTTCATTGTCATTACAGTTGAGTTGATGTACTATGGTAGCATTGCTGTGTGGGTAACATCCACTTTTTGATTGCTTGTTTCCCCAGTTCTGCAATGTATCAGGGGCTGAGCATCTGAGCCTGGATAACCCAGCCCTCACCTCGACCCCTGTGTGTGGCCAGAAGTGTTTTCTCAACACGCCACTCCACAAAGAAACCACACCTAAGCACCAGAAAGAGAATGCTGGGTAAGTGAATAATAGGTAGCCGCAGATTTGTTGCAAAACATCTCGGTGTTTGTCACATGCTGAGTGTGTATTTCATTTACAACTTTAAATATAGCAATAATACCAAGGGTTGGCACAGCAACCAATAAAGTAGGCTAGCTGAGCTTTATGGGAATCATCAGCGTGTTGGAATGAGTATTTGCCCAATCAGATTGCTGTATGATGGGCTGACTACTTTCTAGTTCCAGGACCCCTAAATTCCGTAGGACTGTCATGATTCCAACCCCAAGGACACCGACTCCATTCAAAAATGCTTTGGCTTTCCAGGAGAAAATGCACGGGCCACTGATGATGGAGGTAAGTGGTGAAGCGTGAGTGTCTGCTTTTACCTGTGTGTGTGTTTTCACATTATGATCTTTTATTTGTCTGTATAGTGTTACGTATGCTTATATCTATGGTTGCCTGTTCATCTGGTTATATTTGTGTGTCTGTTTTGCAGCCACAACCACTCGCGTTTCTAGAGGAGGACATCCGAGAAGTTCTGAAGCAGGAGACTGGATCTGACATCTTCAACAGAACAGACCTCCAGCCGGACTACAGAACATGGAAACACAATGTTCGTGTAACATGCACACCCTAATATCCTCTTATCTGAAGAACCAGATAGATATTTAACCATTACTCTAACCACTGTATCTAAATTTTACTATCATCACACAAAGTACAGGTGTACCCTCTAGAATTACCAGAGGATTGTTATGTGAGTCTCGGGTTTTCCATTTCAGATGGATGGCCCAGCTAGGAAGGTGCGTAAGTCTCTGGTGCTGGACCCTTGGGGGAAAGACTGCCTCAACGTCCAGCTCTTCCAAGAGCAGCTCAACAACGCACAGGTAGGTTACCGAAGTCACTATAAAAATGCTGTATGAATTTAGTGTATCACCAGTGTCCACTTGTCAATGGCTGGTTAACTAATGAAAAATACTTGTCAGGAATAATTTTTATCAGTGAATATAATTAACAAACATTCACAATATGTGCCAGAGAACTCAATATAACCAAGGCATTAAAATAAAATTGTCTCAAAAAGTTACCAGCCTCTGTGGTGACCCTTAAAAATGTTACCAATATTTGGGGTGTGTCACTGTTGTTCTTGCTTATCTATTGATTCATTGCAAATTACTTGTTTCATTGAACATCGTTTTGCAGGTACCAGATGAAAGTCTACTGACCAGCTCTTTACTGATGTCCCCAAATCCTGAGCGAGATGAGTGCAGCTATCCTTTGACCTCTGGAAGAGAGGGGCCCCCTTTAGTCCCCATACATCGCCTTACAAGCCCCCGGGTGAAGAAGACTCCCACCTCCCACAAAGTACCAGCGCACACCACACCGGTACAGGTACATAGATAACTATCTTATTAGTTTAAAC
The DNA here is from genome assembly GCA_900660455.1 of Gephyroberyx darwinii. NCBI lineage: Eukaryota > Metazoa > Chordata > Actinopteri > Trachichthyiformes > Trachichthyidae > Gephyroberyx > Gephyroberyx darwinii. The sequence goes on from CABFOQ010052668.1 coordinate 38,496, forward strand.
CAAAGAAATCAGATCATACATAAAATATTTTAATACTTTTCAAATGGGACCATTCAATTCAGGCAATTTATTTATTTATCTGTATGATAGATATATCTTGTTGCTGTCAGAAGGACATGACATGTTTGGGCTCTTTCATTAGACTTAAAGACAACTAATCTTCATTAGTAACCACTGGTGACCATCTTTCCGGTAGGTGAACAGCGAATGGGAAGCAGTGGTTTATGGGAAGACACAGGACCAGCTGATCATGACAGAACAGGCCCGTCAGTACCTGAACCCCTACCCGACGTCTGGTTCTACCTCAAGGGCCCTCGTGCTTTGAAGCCGGGGCCCCTTGTCGCGCAGATACACACTAGACCCGTCCAGCCCTATCCTTTAAAAGACAATCTGGTGTAGGCAAACAAACACAATTTTCAGTTCTCCTTTTTTTGAAAAAGCAGAAATGCACTGCCAAGGACATCAACAAAAAAGCATGGCTGCTGTTATTTTTTTCAACATGTTTCTAGGTCACTGTTCAAGTAGTTTCTTGTTTATAAGTGTTCCCTATTTGGCCTGTATTTTCTTGTGAATACACACAAGCTGTTCTGGCTACATGAAGAGTTTTGTATAGATACGAAAAAGCTAGATTTTTCTGCACTAGTCAATGTTGAAAAAACCTGCACATACAGTAGGCTGTAGATATAGATTTGTATTACTAGCAGTGGCTGCTTCTAAGTTTTATATTGTTAATATATTGTTTAAATGAAAAAAAGACATTTTATTAAGTAACGCTACTCATTATGTATCTCCTCCAGCTCGTCTCGTTGAACTGCCCAATCGCTGTTGTCAGATAAAAAAACACGTATCTACAAAATGTTTCATTGCCCATGTATTTTTAAAATTATACAATGGGGTTTAACAGGTTTTAAGGGACCAATGGTCATGAAACACTCAACACGTATACGATCGTGTAACCTTTCAATTCAAATACGAAAGAAAAACACCAAAAACACAGTTCCGTGTTTTTTTGTGACAGCAGCGCTAAGTTGTTAAGAATACTTATCCCTGTTGATATGAAGTCTTGGGGGACGGAAATGGGAAGCTGTCAGTATTGCACTACTGAGTTGAGTTTGCTGCTGAGAAAGGAGTAGGGCAAACTGGATAGCACTTGTGACATGATGGTATCTTTATAACAACAAAGTTCTATTTCATTCTTCCTGACCGCCAGAGGCGGTGCTTAAGCACTGGATCTTGTCCATCTCGTGCAAGCGCAGGTCGAGTAATTATACCAACAAAGTCACCTGTGAGTGAGTTTGTGAGTCGTCCCGAAATCTGTTCCTTCTATCTTCTCCTATGCTAAATGGTAGCAGGTCAAAAAATAATTAGCTGGCGGCTAGTCTGCTTGGAGTCTCGCAACCCCATTGTAGGCGCTACGTTTTTCGTCTGCCAGCCTAATCCAGTTCCTTTCCCTCTAGCGGTCGTAGTCGCGCCGCTTCGAATAAGGTTAGTGACTCCACAAACAGGTGAGTGACAATTCCTGATATACGGCGGCTCTCCGGCTCGGAGGGCTAACCTCTTTATACAAATTGTATTAACTTGTATACCTCTAATTGGTGAAGCTGGCGGCCCGCTAATTACTCAGCACCTGGGGGTGCTTCCGCCTCACATACAGGCTGTAGTGATTACATCGGAAGGTTCTCCACTGTATTACCAACCCGAGGTGTTTACGCTTCTGGAAGGGGTACAATTGGGCGCTCGCCTCTAATTTACAGGCTGTAGAGAGATCATATTGGTGGAGCTAGCCATACAGGGTAGTGTGTGGTTCTCCACTGTATTATTAACCGGAGGTGTTTCCGCTTCCGCTTTACAATTGGGCGCTCACCTCTACAGGTTGTGTGTCTGGTCTTTGAAGACCAAGACCCGCTTCTAAGGGCTTGTGATCAATCAGTCGTCCAGACTATTCTGAACTCAAGGGCACCTTCCACCAGGGTTCAGTATGCTAACCGGTGGAAGCTTTTCTCAGAGTGGTGCAGGGCACATAATGAGGTGCCTGAGAGTTGCTCAGTGGCTGTGATACTGCGCTTCCTGCAGTCCCTGCTGGATGGCAATAGACGTGCCTCCACCTTAAAGGTCTATGTGGCCGCTATTTCAGCAGGGCATATTCAAGTAGGCAACCAGTCAGTGGGGTCTCACTATCTGGTTTCGCGTTTTTTGAAGGGAGCCCAGAGGCTGGACTCTCCACGGGCCATCAAAATGCCCTCGTGGGATCTGCACCTGGTACTAGAGACCCTTGGTTAGCCCCCATATGAGCCATTGGGGCAGGCCGGTCTGAGGTGTAAGACAGCGTTCCTACTGGCCATCGCTTCAGCAAAGCAGGTGGGCAAGCTCCATGTCTTGTCAGTAAGCCAGTCATGTATGTGCTGGAATGCAGATGGTTGACACTCACCCAATCCATCTTTTCTTCCAAAAAGGCTGTCTCCCTCATGTCAACCAGGTGCTCGAGCTAGCGGTGTTTAACCCCCCAGATGCACTGAGGGGGAAGAATGAGATGTTGGAGCCACTGTGCCCGGTGCGGGCGTTCAGGGCTTATGTGGAAGCAACTGCTAGCTTGCGTAAGACTGACAGTCTCTTCATTTGCCATGGAGGACACAGGAGAGGGGAGGTCCTGTCAAAGCAGAGGCTCTCTAATTGGACTGTTGATGTGATCTTGAGCACTTACAGATCACAGGGGCTACCTGTACCCATAAACGCTCACTGCCACTCCACAAGGAGTATATCTACGTCCTGGGTGGCCCTGAGGGGAGTGCCGCTAAAGGAAATTTGTGCGGCTGCTTCCTGGGCTTCGCCATACACGTTTGCCCGCTTCTACAGGGTCAACGTGGCCGCCCCCCACGCTGTTGCAGCAGCGGTTTTACCAATGCCTTCGGCCCTTTAGTGTGGTATGGCCTTCCTCGTGACCTTGTTGGTATGAGTCATCCAGTGCTTAAGCACCGCCTCTGGCGGTCAGGAAGAATGAAATAGAACGAGGGTTACGAATGTAACCATGGTTCTATGAATTCTGGATGACCACCAGAGTTCTCTGTCACTTGGAATCTTGGTGAGAAGATTCTGTTGGAGCAGATTACGGGATGACGGGGTTTTATACTGGGGGCGTGCCCTACGTCATCCCAGGTAACAGGTGACTTTGTTGCTATAATTACTCGACCTGCGCTTGCGCGAGATGGACAAGATCCAGTGCTTAAGCACCGCCTCTGGCGGTCATCCAGAATTCATAGAACCGTGGTTACATTCGTAACCCTCGTTTCCTTTCCAAGGCCATAGTGTCCGTTGAGACATCGGTTGAATGTATTTCATTGCTATGTAATTGTGTAAGAACCTCAAAATGGAAGGGTACCTTATTGTTTATTTCTTTTTCTTTTATTTATTATCTGACAGCTCTAAAGCTTAGATATTAATATAAATCAATACCATAGGTTTTTGATGAGAAGTTTACCTTCGCTGACAAAGACAGCCTAAAAACTCTCACTTGCCCCTAAGCAGTTCAGCTGTTTATCTCTGTCATAGAAAAAGAATGGCCACCATTGCTTTAGTCAGAGGTTTCAGTGTGTCCAGTTTGGTACTGACCATAGTGCTCATATCATCAGTGTTCTACAACAAGCATTTGGTCGAGAAGGATTTACCTTTTGTATGAAGGCTGTAGGTTTTATTTATTTAATGTCTACTAATTTATTTATTTCTAAAAAAAAAACAAACATTTAAGAGAAATTATTGAAGAATTATATTTTCTTTTTCTCTGTCAAAATCAGGATTGGGCTACCATTCAGTTACATTCTCCAAGTTAGAAGTAAACATGCACTGCCACTGATTTCATCAATTCATCATTTTTTCTTTTCTGATCAGGCAAGTAAATAACTTATGTTGTTGTATCACTGATTTTTTTTTTTTTGATTTTTTTTTTATAAATATAGGTAGGACATTTTCCTTGGAATCAAAGTGTGTTGTTCTTTTAGGTAGCAGGATTCCATCTCCGACCTCTAATCATAGGCAAATTGCACTTTTTACTCATTTTAAATGTTGGATTGTTTGTTTGTGCTGATAATGTAGCTCTTATTTGCGTGTTTTTTGGCGTTAGATGGATGGTTCACTACAAGTTCACATAAGACTCAATACTGAGCTGCTTGATTTTCACATTACAATGTTCTGTTCTTTGGCTTTGCTTTTTGCAGCTGTATAATTTTATGAGTTATATAGACTAGACCAAAGCCTAACGTCTAAAAATTTTAGACAGATGGCTCTGAGCAAGAACACTATCTGTTATATTTACCACACCAGTGAAGTAACACTACAGCAATAAATGGTCCTCTTAGTAATATAGGCATCGCTGGATCCAGTATTACTTATAATCTGGATTTTGGTGGGAGGATTATCCAGCATTAAGCATTTGAGTAAGAATAAGAAGGGAATCTTGTCAGGGAGATCAAGTGGAAAGATCAGGCATAGACACAGCTCTAGAACAAGGGAAGTAGGCCAAACTGACTTAATTAACAACCGCGTAAGAGCTTGATATTTGTATTTTAATACGGCGGCTGAGATGTGTCTAACAGCTGAATGTGTATATATTTGTGTTATATGTTGTTTGTTGTTTTGACTTGTGTTTGTACATTCCATTTGTAAGTCCAAGTAATATGTTTGTATGTTAACAACTCTTGGCCATCTAATACCCTAGGTTTTGAGGGAATTAAGTACATGTACAGGATAGGAGCAGCTGCCATACTACTGTAGTTATGCATGAGCAATACACAAGATGCTGGACTTTGCTTTCAATCATTTACAAGGTAAATCACAGATATAACTTGCATTATATTTTACAGTATTTTCAGTTTAAATCATAACCAAGGTACCATACAATTCCTGCCAACTGTCATTGTAACCATGTACTTAATGTGGAAAAATAAAATGCATTTTTTGCAAGACATCTATGGCATTTCAACTTTATTGGTTTACATTGTGCCTTCTTTGATACATTGAGGGGGGGGGGGCTTTCTCTGCCAAGTGCCCCTGTATAAATTGGTATACCTTTCCCATGTAATAAAGATTTCTGATGATCCTTTTTATTTTTTCTGACATGCTCACAGCAGGCGTAACACGATCTTGAGTTCTAGCCAAAATTTGATGTGTGGAAAGCCAAATTCTTAAGCAAGCTAGGAATTCACCCTCCACCCCTTTTTATCCTATTGTGTCCCATTCACTCAGGTGGAGGTGACAGCTGGTACATTAAGGGGTATGGATAGAAACTGATAGAGTGACTGAAGTTGAGTCCCCTGTCGTGTGTATGTACGTGTGCGTTGGGATGCTGTCAACTTGGCCTGGGGTCCAGGGACACGAGCCCCCTCCACCAGAACAAGAGGCCTCTCCACAGGGTCAGCTGCTGGCCCTAAAGGGGCCCACTCACCCATGACTTAATGCCCCTGGGCTCCTTTGTCCTCAGGGCTGTTGGTTTTACAGGCCCATTCACTCGATTGGCCCCAAATGGGGGGGCAAAGAACCCGGCGATTTGCCCTTTGCTGGAGGAGCGGCACACAAGCATGTGTACGTAAACACACACAGGCACGGCATGCACATGTCCACTAAATCAATCAGCTTCCCTTCCCTCATTCTTTTGTTCTTGTTTGACCCACACTAAGAGTTGAAAGATGTCAGAGACCTCTTGCCTCTTAATTGGTTATTGGCAGCAGCCCTTGTACCTTATGCTTCCCGTATGTATTATTCCAGTTAAGCAATCATTAGATTTTATTGACTTAATAAAATGTTGCCAAATTCCTCTTACATACAAGACTTGTTAGATTTACAGCTTTTATTGTGAAATTTGCTTCTATAAAGATACACAATATTTTCAATCTTTCCTTTTGAATGTAAAACGTAATGAACTGATATACTGTACTGTGTGCCTACACCCTTTATATCTCTTGTCATAGAGCTAGTCATTAACCTTTAATGACTAGCGAAGTCATTACCTTAGGCATTGAAGATTGAAGGGAAAGACATGAAGCAGCCTCCAGGCCTCCAACCAAATCTCCTCTGCCTTCTCCCTTTAACTACACACCCATAAGCATGCATACAAGTGCACACACACTGTTTGCTTTTGTGTATGCTAGACAGCAGATGGCAGCCCATTATAGGGCTGACAGGGCAGTCATCTGGCAGGCACCCTGTTACCCCTCCTCTCCCTCCCCCCAAAGACACCCAGCACATCACAGCAGGGATAGGACACTTTAGGCGGGAGAGTCCACAGCCGTGTGTGTGTGTGTGTGTGTGTGTGAGTGTGTGTGTGTGTGTGTGTGAGTGAGAATTGGAACCTGGCCTTTCTGCCCTATATAGGTCACTCTTTCCACTTGCTGTGCGTGTTAGCGCCATGTGAGGTAAACCAGACTCATTTGAACAGGAGGATGCCAGATTTTGCAGCAACAGCTCCACTGGCACAATCTAATACTATAATTTATGAATGGAAGCTGTATCTGTGTGAGTTTATCTCCTGATTTGGATTAATCACTGCACCTGTGAAAAATCTCTCTGAATGACCGTGATCTATTCCACTGTTAATAATAATAGTAATAACTTTAATTTAAGAGCGCCTTTCATGGTACCCAAGGCACTTAACAATGGAAAAGAGAAGAACTAGATAAGGTGAGAAAATAACAACTAGGCTAAAAAGTAGGAAGACGATAAGACAAACAAAGGACAAAAAGGCATATTATTATATATCGTGTGTAACATTTGTATATAATTGTAGAATATATCTATTTATTTTGTGTGTGTGTGTGTGTGTGTGTGTTGATGAATAGATGCTGGAGGGTGATGGGCCCCTTGTTGCCATGTTGAATGGTTGACAGGGAGGCTTAGTGGCTAGAGAGGCTGGCTCATAATCACAATGTCACAGGTTCAAATCCCTGCAACAGCAGCTGTGTCCTTGAGCAAGACACTGAACCTCGACCTGCTCACTCACTGCAAGTTACTCTAGATAAGATTGCCAGCTAAATGCCTAAAATGTCAATTTAAAATGAATAGACAATGGAGACAATGTGTACACCACTGGAGAGTAGAAGAGTGAGCTCACCATACGGTACGTCACCCCTCCCCTCCATCTGCTGCCACATAGGTGAGAGAGGTGTGATGCCTCGCTTCATACCCCTCAACACACACACACACACACTTCTCATTACCTTATGAATCAATGTGACTTATTTGCAGGCATGTTGTTGAAGTACATATATCACCGAATGTCACATTTTCTTAATCCTTTGGTTGTCTCTGTTGTATGTGATCTTAAAACTAGAATAATCTAAACAGCAAGGTCCAGGGTCCAGAGAGAGTGGTGTTTATCATGGATTTTTAAAATTGAACATACATGTGAAATATTCTCAATAATTCCTCTCCCCTATTTGAAACCCAGAGGCACTAGCTCAAGATAAGCCGTAACAGTAGCAGCAGTGGAAAGCTGCAAAAGGCAGTCTGATTGGCCCACTCAAATATTCGCCTCTAGCATCAGAGTTTCCTCAGAGGACCAGCAGAGCTGTGTCTCTCTTTGTAACCACGCTCTAACATTTACACCACCCCCTGTACAAGACATGCCTCCCAAATGCTGGCCCCAGAATGACTGCCTCCTACAGTCTTTATTACAATGGATTATACCACAGAACAAATCAAGAGG
>CABFOQ010052671.1:3344-13438 GCA_900660455.1 Gephyroberyx darwinii
CTGTGGACATACAGCGGGGCCTCTGTACTGCTCAATTCCCTCTTGCCCTGTAGTATTTAGATTGAAATACCTGTGTGTGTGTGTGCTCGCCTGTGTGCATGATTGCTTGCACACTTGCACACACACACACACACTCACACACACACACGCATATATATACACATGGTGTGGTTGTCATCCTGTCCTCCACCTCTGTAACCTCTTCCACAGGCCTGCAGATGTTTCCTGAGACTAAAAATGATGGGAACCAAAATCTTGATCACTGACTGACCAGTATGTCTTTGTACACCATTGGACCCACAGTATGTGCTGTAGTCTAAATTCCACTTCTCGAATTTCCCCCAAAAGAAAAAGAGACATATTTCAACATCATTGTAAAACCTGCATCAAAAGCTGTCTGGGTAAAAAAACAAAAAACAAACAAACATGCAACTCATTGGAGTACAGGAAGTAAAACTTATGTCCCAATAACTGGCTGCCCTTTTATGTCTTTACCGTAAAAACACATCCTGCGTTTGTGGGGAACAATGGCAATGACAGAACCACGAAACATAAAGCATTCTTTCTCTAGGTTGTACATGTTTGTTGTTTGTACAAAGCAAATAAAAATTGTGACAGAATGGTTGTTTATGCAGCTAAATCTGTTGTAATTCTGCAATTTAGTCATTGGGCACAATTGGCTTCACACATGATGATGCTGCCACCTAGAGGTGAGTTTTCAGGCTCTTGATGAAGGCACAAACCAGTGTGTTTTACAGTTTTGTTTTCCATCATGCTGTATTATCACCAAAATAATATTCAACTTCCCAAAAGTGATGGTTGTTCCCCTTTCAAATGAGGGGGAAAGACACAATAACACAATAACATCTGTTAAGGTACTTGTTTACAAGTGCTTTATAAAGGGTGAACCATAATGGTGAACCATGATGCAAAACCTATATTAATGAATATTGATGTTAATGTTGAATTCATGATTCAATATTCAAATATATGATTTAAAATTATGTGAAATGTGACTGAAAATATTGTTTCCAAATTATACACGGTAATTGTTGAATATTCCTTGAATGCATACAAATCTCTAATTAACTATCAACTCATGATGTAATGTAATATGTACTACTACTACTAATAACAATAATATACACATATATTGGGTTACTGGACTGGACTGGATGAAGGACCTAGTTTTCCTTTTAATTGTAGTGAGTGATTTTAGCCTCTCGCTCTCTTACACACACACACACACACACACATACTTTCTGTCTCTCTGTCCCTCATTCAAGCTCTCTCTGGGCTCCAGTGATTGAATGACCCCTACAACGTGTGTAAGCACTAACAGCACCTCCGGGGTAATGTAGAGGTTGTGTGTGTGTGTGTATGTATATATATGTGTGTATGCATATGTCTGTGCTTGCATTTGCACTTGTGTGTGAATGATGTATGATGGAATGTATGTGTTTAGTTGCGTGCATTCATCTGTCTGTGATTTGTGTGTGTGTGTGGTTTTTTCATGCATCTCTTGGGGTACCCTAGCTGAAGCCAGCTGTACATCACAGCAGTCTCCCATGTGTAACTTCAAAGTCGCGGCATGCTCGGTTCAGGCTATTTATGACACAGTCACAGGAAGGACATGCGTGTTTATGCTGGGCTTTGTGCAACAAAACCTGGACACAAATGTTCACCTTCCTACTGTCTCTATGTTCTTCCTTCAAGGATATCATGTCAGCAAGTTTTCTCAGTGAGTTTTGGATCTAAGAGGACTGGACAGCAGAAGCGTTCTTGTGTGCTGTGTGTCCTTCACACAACTTGAAACTAAAATAACCATGCTTTGAAAACTGTTTTGCCTTAGAGAATTTGATTCTCCTCATTGTCTTGCTGACTTTGGTTTTCAGATTGGCCTGAAAACTTTTGGAGTGTCATTACTTGGGAGAAGACAAGAGGAACAAAAGAGAGGAAGAGGAAAAATGGGTAAGGAAAATAAGTGAGAAAAGAAAAGGAGGAAGCTATAAATCAACATTAAGCATAGCATAAGAGGGTTTTGCATTTGCTTCACATCTCTATAGACTGCATTTCCACAGGAACAACAATTCAGTTCCCCAATCTATCTAAAATAGAATAAACTTAAATTACTAGATCTCTAAAATTACAAGCAACTACAAAGGAGTGCAAAGGTCAGGTCCTTAATGTCCTTGCAATATTCCTGAGACCATATATCATGTAAGAACAAAGTTCTAGGAAAAGAAATCGAATACGAGCAAAAGGCGAGAGAGAATTTATTTTTTACAAAGTAAACAGAGTGAGTATATGTGAGATATAATTCTGTGGGAAGCAGGTACTTCTTTGAAGAGTGGTCATTCCACCACTGGGGAACCAGGAGGGAAAAGAGTGGAGACCGGCTGGAGTGATGACCAGATAGTCACTGGAAAGGGAGAGCTAAACGGCCGGTAGTGGCTAAATGCTGAGCACAGGCTGGTGTGTAGGGCTGGACAATGGCCTGGAGGTATGGGGGGCAGCCTTGTACGTCACATTTAAGTCAAATTTGATATAAGCAGCCAGTGGAGGGAGGTGACAGAGGATTTGAGGAGGTTGAAGACGAGGTGGGCTGCAGTGTTCTGAATGAGAATCAGGGGCTGGAGGAAGTGTTTCAGGAGGCTGGATGCCTCTCTTATCCAGAGCCACTTGCAATAGGCACAACAGTAGAAACTCTTTGATGAAAATCAGCCTGGTCAAGACAACATTCAGCAAACAATATTTGTCTTGTCTAAAAAGGAGTTTTTATAAACTACAGCACATTCATTGGTTTAATATTTGCAAACTCCTAAAATATTATACACCACTCTCATTCTCACATTCCCCCCCCTTCCACACACTCTCATTCTGTCTGTTTCAGTGTGACAGAGTCAGTAACACCACAGCAGGAGGTGAGAGAAGAGTCGGAGGCAGAAAGAGGGAGGTGGAGGGAGGGCGAGGGAGCAAAAGTATAGCATAGAATAGGGCTTGACAGTAGAAGAGAGCAATACAGAAATGTGTGACGTTGCAAAGGGAGAGCAAGGAAAAATTAAGTGTTTGTGTGTGTGAACTCCAAATAACTGCATCCATCTGTGTGTATCTGCGTATGTGTGTGCACGTGCACACTGAGAGCCGTGCCAGCCAGCAGCAGCTGGGAAGGCCTTCCTCTGTTCTCCTGTCATCAATAAATGATCAGAGACGGCCATCTGGAAAGAGGCAACTACCAACCACCAGGACCTGGCACTGAGAGAAGACAGAGAGACAGGGAAAGAGAGAGAGTGAGGGGATACAGGGAGGGGGAGATGGGAGGAAAAGAGGGAGAGGGGAGCAAGCGAGAATAGGGATGGGGAAAGAGGAGAGAAAAAGAGTGAAATGAGACATGGATGAGGGAGACGAAAGAGAAGAGTGGGAGAGAGGGAAAAATAAAGATAAGGAAGAGTGAGGACTGGAGAAAAAGACGAGACAAAGAGGAAAGGAGAAAAGGAAGAAACAGAAAAGGAGAGGGGAAAAGGAAATAATGAGGGAAGGAGATGGATAGAAGGAAAGAAAAGGGAAAAAAGAGGGGGACGGAGAAAAATAGAGAACAAAATAAACTGAGAATGAGAGAAACAGCCCTGTGGTAGAGCTATTGGCTCACATGGCCTTGAGCATACCTACAGCTGTCCAACAAGTACACCAACTCAAACTGTTTGATTGAAAATCTCAAAGGCAGGTTGCATTTCCTGAGATGGACATTTGGACATCATTCTTTCTCATTTCAGTCCAGCTGTGTGTGTGTTATGTGAATTGTCAGTTGTTTGTGTTAATGTACTTGTAATACGTAGGACACGTACGTACGTAGAACAATGTTAAGCTTGATGTCTTTGGCAACCCAGAGCAACCATGAGTTACTGGATGAGCTACTGAATTGCATTTTCCGAGCAAGTCCCCTCATTCACTTGGTTGAATAAGGCTCATTCATGTGTCTCACAGATATGTCTATCTCCTCTCTCATTAATGGAAAACATGTTCAAGACCTTTATTATGCAGATATTAGGGTGACACTCGAGACTCTGTACAGTAAGTTACATTTAGTCTATTTTTGGGCCAAAATGTCATGAATTTGCATTCATGCATGAAGATGGTCCTTAGAGATATGAAGGAGCGGGAGGGAGAAGATTAGAGAAAAAGTAAAAAAGAGAAGTAAGAAAGTAAGGAAAGTAGTGAGATGGAAGGAGGGGAACAGAGGGAATGAGAATGATAGACTTGTGTTCTGTCATTGTTGACATCTTTGACAGAGGTCTTCAGAGACATCATACATTCTTTTACATCAATGAAAACTAGTATGCTGAAACCAACCACAATACTAACTTTGTTTGAAATTGTTTTGGGGGGTTTTCTAACCACAATCCTCACCCCTCTGTTTCTCACTGGATAAAAAAAATGGATAAAAGCAGGGAGGCCAAACAAGTAACATGTAATTAATTTATTAAAATACATAGACAATACACAAATACTAGTAGTCTGGGAGGTACTGGTTTCAAAAGGGACTATGATGGGGTAGTAAACAAGAAATACACTTCAGTTTAAAAAAAAAAAAAAAGGACATAACACGTGACTAAAACCCACCGCAACCAAAAGACAAAAGAAAAGACACGACACACTAAAACCAACACGACACAAGTCATGAAAACTTAATGTACAAGCTTGCTTAAAAATACTATCCAATAAAAGTCACAATAAGAAAGCCTAAAACCAGCCCTAGTCTGCAGGAACACAGATCAATAAGGACACAGGAAATCACTCAATACCAGCTCTGGGATGCCACCAAACTCACCTGCTGAGCCACACAGACAAAATGACCAACATATCATCTACATAAACATTTAAGGTAAGAAAAAGCTAAACATTTAAACTATGTACTTCTAAAATCTCAAAGTACAACCCCATGGTTGTGTGTCGCCATCCCAGCATTCTTGCCCAACCCAAATCTGCCACAATGCTGCCTCAAGACCTTTTAAATAAGCAGACACAGGTGAACTCAATCAAGGCAAATCGCGAAGCAAGTCTGATTGCTCAAAGGATCAAGCACAGGAAGTCATAATAAAAGTCCTTAACATAAAAGTCCTTCTAAGACAGGGGTAGCTTCAACCGGTTACAGTTTTAAAAATCATGCGTCAATGACATGTGGACCTGCTGCTTTTCTGATACTGACACTTTTCAGAGCTAAGAGGACACCCTTTATGGTAAAAATAGCCTATTGTTTCCCATGTTACAAACACAACACTTTATAATCTGTCACTTCTTCTTTTGCACTGTCACGAGTGGATATAATTTGTTATAATTTGTTATAATTAGTAGTTTTAGTTTTATTATTAGTAGTTTTTATTTGTAATAATTTTAGAATTTACATTAATGTGTTATCAAAGTTAGAAGAGCACTGTGACAGATGCAATGGTTTTCCAAAATGTATGATCATTCACGTTTGGTGGTTTTGTTCAAATAGAACTCAGATCTTTTTTTACATATCTGCATTGTGAATTTGTTCCTCAAACATTTGAAACTGATCCAAACCTTTTCTAGATTTGTTTGACGTGCCTTTGCCCATGCTATATTTCGTGAATAGGTTAAGGTACATTTTCATGCTCATCAAACTTCTAATCTCGTTTAATAATAAAACATTGTTTTACTTCTGGTAATTTGCAGTGCCCTACCCCAGCACAAAGGTCACTATCATTTGGAAGTATGCCAATTTCAGAAATTGTTTGAGGAGGACTTAAAGGGGAATTCAGGTATTTTTAAACCTGGGCTCTATTTGTGATTTATACCCCAAAATAGGTACAAAGGGTTTTGGTATTGTCGCAGTCGCGAAACGGGCTGCAATGTAATTCGCAGGGACAAGTGCGCGTGATCCAAGTACGTCCACTAAAAGTGCTTGTTTTTGCCACTGACAGGCACAGATTGTTATTCGAACTGTCTAACATTAAAGAAAGGATCGCTACAGAGATGGACCTTTTTTAACCAGAAACAGAAGTCTCGCTGAAGGAGAAGTCTCACTCTGAAATCTGAGGTGAGTTGTTGCAGGAAGAGGTTAAACAAATGTTTCTGGTGAAACAAAGTTTTGGCATAGATAGCTTTGTGATTTATTGGGATTGGTTGGAAGGTTTTTTGTGAATATGAAAATTCATCTTGTTTTAAAATGAAATAATGTTAAAATGCCCTGTAGTGTTTTCTTTTAAATGCATACACTTTCAGGTTTTTCACCAAGAAGTGATGGAAAGAGTTTGTCTATAACCGGTTTGGTCTATCCAACTATTTGACAGCATAGCCAAGTTGACATGTCACCTCTTGGCAACAACATACAAAAACCTTGTAACATAAATATGCCCTTTGGACATAAATTCTCTGTTAAGTAAATTCTCAGGAAGGACCCAAGCCTGTTAAGTGTGTGTATGTGTACGTGTGTGTAAGTGTACACTTGCATGGGTGTTTTTGTGTGTCAGGTACATGTGTATGCCTCAGCATGTGTATGTGCATTTGTATCAGAGTGTATATTTATGTGTATGCAAGGTAACAGAAGGGGCCCGCTAGGCGTTCAAAGGCAGAAAACTGTCCTTCAGGCCCTTATGACCTCATAATGAGAGAGAGGAAGAGACAGATATGATGAAAAGATGAAAGATAAAGGAGGGCATGGTAAAGAGGATGAAAAGAAAGAATAAAAAAATTGAAAGAAGCAAAGAGAGGAAGACAGGAAATAGGGAGGAGACAGGCAAGAGAGGATGCTGCAAGATGTCAGGAAGAGCTCAGGGCGTTCTCCTGATGTTGATCCTAAAGTCACATCCACACATGTATGCTCACATGCTTGTGCGCACGCACGCATACAAATAAATCACAAACTCACTCTGTTGCTGAGATAAAAAGGAGAGAAAATGATTCTATCATATATAGTTTGACGTGGTTATAATGACTGAATTTACAAATTCCCTGTGCATTTTAAAACCAAATGTTCCTCATAGCACTAAAAATGTAATTTTACTGTATTCATATGGGACCCTTCCTTTGTGCTACATTGAACATTTTACTCTTTGGTTCATGCTCAGAAAAGAAGGACTGGTCCAATACAGTGAACTCCCCTATGATTACAGACAGAGATCCTCTGAAACCTTTTATTCATTCATTTTCAAAAGTTTTGGAATTGCTCCAGTAGATCACCTCAGCTGGCAGCCGCAAAGTTGCGAAATGGACGGGAATGGCTGCAACATAATCCGCAGGGGCCACAGCACACGATCAAAGTAAGTCCACTAAAAGTGCTTGTTTTGCCACTGACAGGCTCAGAATGTTATTCGAAGTGTCTAACATTACGAAAAGGATTCCTACAGAGATAGACATTTTTTTAACCAGAAACAGAAGTCTCGCTCAAGGAGAAGTCTTGCTCTGAAATCTGAGGTGAGTTGTTGCAGGAAGACATTAAACAAAGGTTTCTGGTTAAACAAATGTCTATAAAAAGGTCTAAACAAATAGAGTCCAGGTTTAAAAACACCGTAATTACCCTTTACGTTAAGATAGGGCCCCAGGTTCCCACATGTGGTATTTAATGACCTGTTTATTTTTGTTTTGGTTTAAATTATGACAGTTTCCAATTTGAGTGCATGCATTTTGGCTCACATTTAGTGGTCATAGGTTTATTAATGTTTGGAATTTGTTAATATATATATAACCTGGTTTTCTCTTTGTTTCTCCACATGCTGCTGAGTCATCCACCAAAAGAGCTGAAGTTTGAGGCACCCTTTTATCCTGAAAAAGTAAGTGGAAGTGGAAGAGACCAACTTCCTGTGCTGGGCGGGGGAACTCTAAACAAAAGACTTTCTTAAAGAATGGCAGCATGTGGATATTCCCTTTTGAGTTTGGTTGTATTAGTATTTTCAGTATTTACAATTACTGTTTACTTTATTTGTATTTTGTCATTATTAGTTGTTGGGTTTATTTTGGGTCTTTTTAATTGTCCGGAATTATGTTTTCCCCCCTTTGTGTCTGTGTAGGCTATCCCATGAGTATATACAGTATACCCCCTTTGGCTGTCATTTGTTAGGTCAGGTTTGTTCAGTTCAGACTTCTGTTGCGTTATTGGTTTGTTGACCTCAATTTAGTTAAAGGGCTAAAATTTAGTATTTTCTTTTCTTTAGTATGTCCCTTTTCTTTGCTTATGTGTTTTAAACATTTGCAACTTTGCTTTTTCTATTTGATTGAACATTTGATTTGGCGAAATAAACCTGAGTTATCTAAAAGTCACCAAGTATCCAACATAGTTCAAAGGTTTTACATGGTTTTCACATTATACTCATTATACTGCAATGATTCAGTTCCTGAGCTTTTGCTGAGTCTAGACTGATTTCTTATGTTTTTGTGTGCATTGTGCATTGTACTGTGCATTGTATTTGCTGGTGGCAAAAATAATTTCCCTTACAGATTCAATAAAATGCTATATTACATTACATCCATTATGTGATTGGTAAATTTCATTACCTTAGAGCCTCCAAAATCCATTCTGCAACCCACTGTAACAATTCAAAATACATCATAGTCAAATTGAAGATAGAAACAGAAGTGATGTGTCTAGCCTCTAAATTAATAATAAAAAAGGGCCATATGATAGTGGTAGTTGTGACTGTGACATGTAACATGGAATATTCCTCAATAACACTATATAGCCTTTTCAGTGTGTACAATATGAGTATGGTTTTATTTTTAGAAGGACAGATACAACCATAATAATGTATAGCAGGCAACTGTCAGTTTTGTTACATCACAGTATTTAGCTAATGTAAGCTAATTTACAGAACACACCCTTGGAGCAGATTGGTACACATACCATGTGGGTTAGGGGCAGTATTGGCCACTAGCCCGTGCCAGGGACTGAACAATCAATCTACACTATGCAGCATGAAATCTGCAATAAATCTCCTGACAACTGATGGTAGTTTTACAACACCTGAATTTGTTTTCCCTTATTTTTCTTCATTTTCTTCCTTGGATTCAATTGCTCTTGCATTGTATGGTGTTATGTATCCTTTAAAATGTACTAGTCCAAGAGCTGTAAACCTGGTGGTCATGTGTGCCTATTGCTTAGTCTACTGCATACTGTACATTATTCTTATGGTCTAAGGTAGTCCATTAATGGGATACTAACTTTTGTCCCATTGTGAAATTTTACATTGAAAGGATCTTTATGTTAAAGAGCTATCAGTTACGACCCAGGAAAAAATTGTTCCAAAATCCACTTTCCACGTTCATAAAATCAACAAACACTGACAAACAGTTAACAAGACGTTTTAATACACTAAACACTAAGATAAACACTGACAGGATACAGGGTTATTCCAATATTGACTTATGTTCCAACATAATCTGAGGAGCAAATTGAATTACTCATATTGCTTGTGGCTAATTACTACAGCTTAACATCTAAATTTGTTGATCATTATCTGTTGATCATTATCATTATCTGACGACACCACCATCCTGGGCCTCATCACAGACGCTGATGAGACAGCCTACAGAGCAGAGGTCAGAGCCCTGGCAGTGTGGTGCCAGGACAACAACCTCTTTCAACGTCAGCAAGACTAAGAAGCTGATAGTGGACCACAGGAAGCTGCGGGAGGGGTCACACAGACACTCCCCCATAGACATCAATGGAGCTGAAGTGGAGAGAGTCTGCCACTTTAAGTTCCTTGGTGTTCACATAACCGATGACCTCACCTGGACTCACCACACGGACACTACAGCGAGGATGGCCCGCCAACGCCTCTTCTTCCTGAGGAGGCTAAAAAAGGTTGGCGTGTCCCCCAACATCCTCACAAACTTTTATAGACGCACCATTGAGAGCATTCTCTCTGGCTGCATCACTTCTTGGTACGGCAGCTGCTCCTCCCAGGACCGCAAGGCCCTACAAAGGGTGGTGAAAACTGCCCAGACCATCACGGGCAGGGTGCTACCCACCCTGGACAACATCTACCTCACCCGATGCCTGAGAAAGGCCAATAAAATCACCAAGGACCCCAGCCACCCAGCACACTCACTTTTCACCCTGCTACCGTCTGGCAGAC
>CABFOQ010052672.1:0-11756 GCA_900660455.1 Gephyroberyx darwinii
AGAAGTCTGGGATCGGCTTGAAATGTGGGTTACATACTATGTTACAACCTGGATGATATGGGTAACACATCATCTCACGAAAGAATGAGTTGTGAACAAGTGAGCTACCAGGTGAGCAACTTAATGATGCTGAATGTAACCTGTATAGTATTATCACTATATTGTGATAATGACTATTGACATATTTAACTCCTGTGAGCTACATTTAATGAATGCCATCAATTGTTCAGATTTCACTGAATCAAGACTGGGAAGACTCAAACTGGACTAATCGAAAAAGTGTCTTCACACAGTGATGTAATGAGAAACTCTCACAAGTAGCATCTTTGAAGAATCTAATTTCATTGTCTATCAATAGTAGCTTCTATGAAGTCAACATATTACTATTTAGTATACAGTAAAACAATTATCTGGCTCCTACAGCACAGCACATCCAGGTGGTGAAAAATTATGAATCAGCCAAATGATCAACACATTTCATATGAGCTAGTGGATAGGGTTGCAGAGCTTTGCTGCCGCTGTCATTATGTGTGTTTGGAAGGCAATTCTGGAGGTGCTGAAATGAAAAAGAGAGATTATGTGGCTGAGTGCACACACCCTGCCTATGAATCATAGGCAGAGGACTGTGCTGTTTAATCGATGACACAGTCCAGGCATTCATTTACTAAGTTGCTCATATGAAAAGAGAGTTTAAATAGTTTTGCTTTGAGCACTTCAGGAAAATGCATTGCCAGTGGTATATGAAATGAAAATGGTGGCAGGGGATATTCCCACATTGGCCTTCAGCATATCTGGGGATCACAGATAGGACCTTTAACATGAAATTTCACTGAAAGTTGTTTCGCTGTGTGCAATACACAAAACTGCTTGCAGATACCTTCAGTGAAGCATATATTTCAGACCCATGTTAATTAAACCGCAGTAATGTCTGTGTGTCTGGGGGAGTGGGGGTTCAGGGGGCTTTGTTTGTGAGCCCCACTGCCATGGGGAAGAAGCTGTTCAAGTGCCAGGAGGTTTTGGTCTTGACAAACCGCAGCCTCCTGCCAGAGGGGAGAAGTTTAAAAAGGGAGTGTCCAGGGAAAGAAGGGTCAGCCATGATCCTTCCAGCCTGCTTCTTGATCCTAGAGGCGTAAAGGACCTGAAGCGGTGGCAGGTCACAGCCAATCACCTTCTCTGCTGACTGGATGATGCTGCAGTCTGGCTTTGTCCCTGGCAGTGGCACCAGCAAACCAGACGGTGATAGATGTGGTGAGGATGGACTCAATGATGGCCGTGTAGAACTGGACCATCATTATCTGCGGCAGGTTGAACTTCTTCAGCTGCCGCAGGAAGTACATCCTCTGCTGGGCCTTCCTGGTGATGGAGCTGATGTTCTGCTCCCACCTGAGGTCCTGGGTTATGGTGGTGCCCAGGAATCTGAATGACTCCAGAGTGCTGACAGGGGAGCCACACAGCGTGAGGGGTGGGGTGGGGGCCGGGCTCCTCCTGAAGTCCACTACCATCTCTACAGTCTTAAGAGTGTTCAGCTCTAAGTTGTTAAGGCTGCACCATGAAGCCAGACAATCAGCCTCCCTGTGGTATGCAGACTCATGCCCATCAGAAATTAATCCAATGAGGGTCTTATCATCTGCAAACTCATAGGAAAAAGCACAGTGCTCCCAATGATGCATGCATCTCCACCCAAGCCATCAAGTACTTTGAAGATATATGGAACTATGCAGTAGAGGAGGATGCACTCATCTTCTGGTCCACGAACAAGTACAAATACCTTCATTTTAAGGCAGTAGCTCTCAGAATGCTATCTGCCCCGGCATCTTCAACCCCAGTTTTCAGTACAGGGGCACTCATGAGGCTGTCTGGGATCAAAAATGTTCTCTACCCTTGTGTTTCTCAAGTGCAATCATACACTTTTATAGTTGGACAATGGACACAAAAGATTGGAATTGCATGTCTCTCTCAAGGAAAGTCGTGATATTTTTACTATTTTTGCTCAAGCATCTGCTTGTGCAGAGGAAGGTGTGCATGTGAGTGTAGGTGTATTCTGCTTTCATATATAGTTTTCTTTCTTTTATGGTTTTTACATAAAATTGACCAGTGACTCTGGCCCTCATGCCTGCCCTTCTATTTTCTAAGGTTCAGTTATTCACCTTTTATATTACAACAAAATAATATAATGTGAAAATATGACATTTCCAGCACACATATATAATGGTCTGTTACTTTATCAGATATATGACCTGCACTTTCAACTCCATAAACACCCACTGTAAATAGACCTATTTGAAACTGCCATCATTACTGAGGCTCACATTTAAGTTCATTATATTGTTATTATTGTTTTGTTGCTTTTATTTCTGGAACCTTGGTAACTTTGTTAAGAAAGGTGCAATGCAAATATAGTTATTATAGTTAGTTACAGAAGTTTAGAGAAGTGAGTTTGCAATGACAAATACATGAAAATGTGTTATGCACTATAACATGGGTTGCCAGACATTTTCATTTCAAGGACCCCCAAAAACACACATTAGACCACGGACCCCCGTTTGATAAGACTTGGTACCAGGGACCCACATCTGTTTTGTTGACTCTCATTGTTAGATGTGATTCAGTAATTCCATAAGTGTCTGTCGACTGTAGGTAAGGAGATAATAGTGGAAAGAGTGAAACCTGTGATCAGAAAAATCATTGTTCTACTTTCCCTCACTCTGCTAACTTCTAGTGAATGAAAATATGATGAAAATAAACTGTTGCTCATTTTACCCGGGGACCCCTGGAACCTCAGTGCACTAAAACATGGATTTATTGAGTTATGATTAAGAGTTATTGGCACCTTTTTAAATAAGCCTACGATGGAATAACAATTTGTGTAATTTGCTGTATTTTATGGTCAAAAATGTATAATTCAGAAGTATTTGCTCAAATTGTCTGTTTCTCACTATCTTTTACAGCATTTCTGGTTTTAAATATGCCAGAACCTCTGACCACATCTGTATAATACCATAATCCACTAAAAATACACAGAAATGTGGGTATTATGAACTAAAATATATGAGATATTGCACCTACAAGATTATTTCTTATGGAACTATGAAATTGTAACATAGCATCTATTTTTGGACAATAAAAAACGGGCAATTGTATTGATGTTTAGTTTAATTTTCCCCAGGACTATAAACAATAAAAGGGATTTCAGTTACCTGAAGAAACGTTAAAATCCTATGCATTGATTTTGATTAGTTTAATGTTGGAAGGGTGTGATACAGAACTCCTTTATGGATCGCTCTAATTCTCAGTTCATCATTAAAGAATGAAGAGCCTCCTTAACCATTGTTTTTGCATTTAGAAATATATGGACACTGTTTAGTGCCTATTTTGGTCTTGTTCTCAAACTTGATTTGTTCTGGTCTCGGTCTGGACTTGGTCTCAACCTCTCGTCCAAAGTTCAAGTCAAGACAGAGTTCACTTTCATTTGATCAACTTTGCACAATTACTGGGAGTGACTCTTCATGGAGCAAGGTCAGACTGATTAGTTGGTACTAGTTCAGGTCTCTGCTGATGGGAAGTATGTTTTCCTGGTCCATGTGCAGCTGTTCATTCATGTTGCTGTTTGTCTGTCTGTGTGAGTGGGAGTAAGTGAATGAGTTTGTCCATTGTGTGTATGTGTGTGTTTCCCTCACGTCTGGTGTTCGAGACAGTGTTGACGTTCCTGCGCTGGGGGTTATTCTTATGATGACCTTGATGACAACAATGATGATGGTGCCTGAGTTTGTGTCAATGTCGCTGTGCCAGATTGGCAGATATTTATTATGTGTATTTGGTTTAAGTTCCATTTTGTTATCAATATCTAATCTTTGTTCGTCCACTCTCACCACATTGTATGCCTGGCTGTTCTGGAAGTGGATCCCTCACTTTCATTTTTTTCACGGGAGTTTTTCGTTCGTCTCATTGAGCGTCTAATGTTGGGAGGTATCGTTTAAATTTTGTGTTTCCTAATATGGGTGTTGTGAAGCCCTTTGAGACTGTAATTGTGATTAACAACTATAAAAAAACACGTGACTTGACTCAGGAACACGTCAAGGTTGTGCATTGTTAATAGTTGCATGAGGGTTTGGTTTGGTGACGAGTAAATAAAATTAACTTCATTAATTAAAAAAAAAACATCTGCAGCATCATGTTGTACGCAATGTTGAACACAGGATGTAAACACTTTTGCTTTTGATTATGGTTAAAGCCCTAAGAGAAGAGACAATTAACTACGTAATTACACTTGCGTAAGGGGGTCTGTCTGGGGTCTGGTGAGAATGCTAGTGACACTACACATTACAGTGTGCAAAGCTCATTGTGAATTGCCTCCTACATAGGATGGACCAGGATCAGCATATTGAAAGCGGTATGAGTTTACCTGGCACAGGGAACTGTCTGACCTCTCACCTGGAACCCAGGCTGCTGCTCCATTTATCACACTTATGTGCCTCCCTAATGTGGAGGGATGACAGGATGAGAGGTCCTACTTTACTGCGTCTATGCTGAGGGCTGTCCCCTGTCTCTCCCTAATAGATCAATGAGGGGCGACTATGAAAAGGACAGTCACAATAGACACACTTTTGAAAAAGCATTTCAGATGCTTAGCAATCATTCTCATGCAGCCAAGTGTTTTCAGGGATCATATTTACTATTTCCTTTGGCATCATGGCCATTTCCATAGTGGAGTCTGACTGATTTTCTTCAGTTTGTCATATAGTATGCCAAAAGAATGACCATGAAGACCTGTCATATTGCTGCAATCCGCCAGACAGCCTTTCTATGCGACATTCAACAGAATACTATACTTATGAGATTTGAGAGGCTATTAATATCATTCAAGTAGACCAATACAATTGTCACAGCACCGTCCCTTTTTCAGCTGTATCCGTATACATACAGCATGAAGAAATAGGTTGTCTATTGAGGCACTGCAACATAAGTAAATGGCATGAAATGAGAGTAACTGCAGTCATTTGAATACAGGGTAAACATTGTGCTGCAATACAGCCAGTTTTTACACAGCCATGTTTTACAGAATGACTTTTTGTACTGTCTATCCAATTGTACTCGTCGATGTGGTCTGACAAATAAAATGCTTTGTGCTGATGGCTCAGGCAGTGGCATCTCACTTCCAATGTGGATCAATGGCCATCGCCTTGAGACACAGACACGATTTTATTTGGGATGGTAGCTTGGGACAAACAAGGTAGGGAAGGTAATACAAAATAGAAGTACCCTGGACAGTCATACCCAGGCGGTGTCATGGGAATAACATCTAAATTGATTTCTGCACCATGCTCATGTTAACATTCCATTCTAGCAGCAAGGTTTGTTGTACTGGCTAGACAGAGGATGGTGTTCTGCCCTTTTGTATGCTTGTCATTAGGTTATGGTGATTTGCAGTTATATGCAGTTTGGGCCTGAATAGCACATTATGTTAAATCACACCAAACGCCGGTGTTGATAACCCCAACAGGATTTTACATTTCACTTACAGTTGCCTCTAAAACTCATGCAAGGAATGCGTTCTTATCTCCTCCTGGGCCCACGACTTCGTCCTTCACCATCCCTGCTTGCCCTTGTGCTTCTCATTTGCATACCAGAGAATGAGGCAGCTCATTGGATAAGGGTAGAATTGGGAATAGCGGTTCCATCCTGCGTCCATTAGGCAATCACCTTTACCATTAACCCACACTGAAGACTCTGCCGAGAGCTGTTCTCAGCTATATTGCATCAGTACGCTAATCTGCAATATCACTAATGAATCTATACTTCAATAAAAAATCATTGACACAGGTAATACATGGAAACATCACACTGCAATTTAGCTAGCTTCAGGGAGACTGCAGAGACTGGTGAAATCCAGAACCATACATTCAATGCACCAATTGTATTCTGCAAACCTATCAAGTTTTTGTAAATGAAAGGGGCGCTGCCACATAGGCAGCTGATTATTCTATGTATTATAAATCCCCTGTATCACTGAGAACTCACAAGTGGTATTTAACATGCACTGTATTTTATACTGGTGAGAAAAGCAACATGATGTTGCATTTGATTTCATCTTACCTCGCAAAGGTCACGATATTTCTATTTGAATGGATATACACTCATTCATATTATCCCAGTGTATATTGTGTGGTATCCTGATGTTTATCATGTAAATCAACAGGATTGTATGACTGGTAGCGGTTAAAGTGGCAGGCCTGTTATTGTGTGTTGCATTTGAATGACATAGGACAGGTAATATTGATTCAGTGCCAAACCCAACAGAATAATAAGCCTTTTAGAGAGAAGTCAAAGGAGTCAAATGACGTGGAGAGGAGACAGACGTTTTCATCAATTAAAATCCATAAAAGTGTTCATCCATGGAATTGTGTGATCAAAAGGACTTCAGGGGGTGTTTTTGACTCTTAAGAACATCAAAGAAAACTGAATACATGATCATTTACACATGAATTGAAAGCTTGTTTGTCACATTCTGCGTGTAGATCAATACAGATGAACATTGGTTTGGTTGGCAATTATGGTGTAGTTGCTTGTTGAAACTGACAGCTACCATTGTAAATATAGATGCATTATTTGTCTTCACCTGTTGTTCCTTTCACATTACTTTCTACAATGTCTATTAGGGATGATGGCCAATCAAATGGCTGGACCCTGTAATGGATATAAATAGTGACACTCCAGGAAATGACATGACATCTAGTGTTGAGGGAAAACCTGATATACAGAATGTGAAATACAATTTAGAGGGAGTTATATTATAAAGTAAAATGTGTGTGGGCAGGTATTGGCTGACAGAACACGACTTACTGTCGCTGGCTGTGCAGCTCAAGGCCAGCCTTTTGTTGTAAACTATCCACACAAACTTGGAAAACATGAGATGCCATCTGAACTCCACTGAATTATGCCATAGCACAATCTGTTCCTGGTCTGTACTTGACCACTTAAATATTGTAGGTTTTTGTATGGATGAGAGGCTATCTTTGACATCGAAGTCTGCATCAACATGCTGTATATCCTTGTCCTGTTGGGCGATGCTCCTATTTTCACACTCATGTTTATCTAATTGCAACATGACCTTGTATCATATTTAGAGAATGGGAAATAATGCATATCTGTGAGTCAACAACTGGTATTTCTGTGCTTCAAATGTTTTTGATGCAGCGCTACAGAGGAAGTTGGAATAAGACCCTGGGTAAACCTACTGGGTTGGATTCAGCAGAGAGCATGCTGTGCAGGAATGCTGAAATAAACTGTGACTTGTGAAAATATACACATTGTATACTTCCCTCAGGCTCAGCACAATGTATTAGCTCCTTGCTCTACCTCACCCCTCTCCCTCTCTGCCAATGTGGAATACAGCTCTGGGTCATTCACTCTCAAGTGGCGGACGATTGAGAACCAGTGTGCTGACGTGTGCCCGGCTGTGTGGAGACATTGCAATGAAAAATGCTCTCTGTTTAATGGGAAAGTGTGAAGTTTGAAATCTCCCAGGAAGGCTGGTCTGTGACGGCACCGGTGCCCCTAGTGGGACAAGCCCTGTCATGTTCAGCACACCGCCATGCATGAGGAACATGATGGATCTCATTGTTCGACCCATTGCAAGGTGCTGAGTTTTGGGTTGACGGAAGAGAGAAAATAAGGTGGGGAAAAGGTAAAGCAGAGAAGAAATAAATTATCATTATGACGGCTGCTGACAATCTTAGACTGGCAAGTCATTTGGCTGAGAAGAGTATTGGTGGTTGGCGGGCATGGCGTAGTATCATGGGAGTCAGACAGTGATGTATAGCGTTCCCATCTGAGTATTCATTTGTTACAAACTATGGTGTTGTAACAGGGCACCGATCTGTTTCACAGTACAGTGTTTACTCTTGTGATTTTGTTTGGAATGCCTAAAACTTTGGAACCTGTCGAACGGGTGTAGCTGTAACATATTGTACTGAACTTTGGCTTGTATCAAAGGTTTTAATCTTTACAGAAGTTTGACGTCAGTGGCTGTATGGTCTTTAAAACGACTTCAGATGCTCCTCATTATCAGTATAATGTTAGTTATGACAGACTGTACTGACACTTAGTAATGTAGTGTAATGACGTGCAATTTTCCCTTTTCACTTATGTCCCATGATGAAAAAGAACTCTACTAAAATCTATTCAAGCATAATTCTGTCTGATATCATTACCTTCCATAGCGAATGGGCTTCTGCTCATCAAAGTGCTATGTGTAAGCCGCTGATCAGCTATCATTTAGAACAAGTTTCACTGTCATTAATGATTTTGAGGGGTTCTTAGGAGTCCAGATCCAGTTGATGCTCAGTGCAAAGACGACATTCAGAGTGAATCATGGTCGTAATGACTTTAATTATAGACCGCAAAGCCCCCAGAGGTAAGAATTATACCCTTTCCAAAGATTATAGGTTGCTCTGCAAAATGATTAAAGAATATGGATGCAATAAAGCATGTAGGGCTCTATGGGCAGGAAGTGCTGTCATAGAGCAGTGAAGCCTCCCACTAAAAGCTGCTAAAAGCAACCAAGCATTTAATGTCTGTGCAGGGTAAAGTTTAGCTTTTACCTGAGATACCCTTGGAAGTTGATACAAGTTAAGTTTTAAACATAACGCCGTCCGCCATCTTTCACACCCGTCCTTGGTGTATGGAAAAGGTTGTCCTTCCTGTCAGTCATAGATTAGCCGTCCAGCTTGACGTGGACATGGCTGTCTCTTGGTGGGAGGCCGGCAGGGCTTGATGGATGTCTCTCCTTTGAGATCCCACAGCACTGCAGAGGAGGAGGAGGTCCTGGACTCTGCTATCTATGCACGCCATGTTCGTTTCTGCTCCACCTAAAATAGAACGGGACCTCCCTCCACAGCACGGCTCCATCATGTCTGGATGGAGCTAAGAGGTGCATAAAAGAGAATAAGAAAAAGCAACCTCTTCCAGCTCCGATCCCTAAGCACCTTTTAAGCAAAAATCGACTTTAGAACTTGCATAATCAGGGAGGGAGAAAGCTCTTGATTTTCTTCACAAGCACTGAGTTTGGGGATAATCTTCACGGTGCATCACGGCAGGATGCCTGTCTCAGAGACTTTGGGTACTCTTACTAAATATACAGAGGCATGGTAAAATAGACAAATGCTCTAATGCATTCACACATGTATATATTCACACTAAAAAACACACGCACACACACACACACACACACACACACACACACACACACACACACACACACACACTCATTCACTCACACATTTTGTTATGCACATGCTCAGCAAGACTACAGGACACGGTGAATCCTATTAGATATGAGAAAACACAGAGAGGAACGGCTCGTTGAGGAGGAAAAAACACATTCTTGCTCTATCCTTTTGCATATTCCTGTATGATTCTGGCGAGAGCACAGGGAGATTGATGCATCTGTCTTCTTCATACCTTCTGTGACTGCTCAGTGAGGCACCAAGCACCATGAAACCAGCCAAATTCCTAAATGATGAATGTACACTGGTGTGTCTACTGGGAGAAGAAACAAATCTCACATCAACAGAGAGAGGAGGTTGATATTGAAAATCATCTTGAATTTTCCCGGGCACGATATTGAAAATCTTTATTCTAATTGCATGAATGAATTGAATGTGCTATTCTGATAAATCCACTCTGCCACCAAGGGAATTGTGTAAATGAAGAATCACAGATTAATTTGTGTGTGTGTTTGTATGTGTGTGTGCGTTTCTGCCTGCTAGTCATTTTCATACTCGCCCTGTGCTGTTGTTGATTGCTTGTTTGCTCAAGCAAAAACTCTGTTCACAAAGTTAATACATCATATAAATGAAACTCTGATAAGATCTTCCATCCACATATTACAATATATCAAATAGTCATAACATGTCAAAATATCAGTTTACACAGACCATGTTAAGAAATGGGAGACAGTATATCAGTATAGAAAACCCTTTTTATTTCTCATAAGGCTGGCCTGTAATGTACTTATATCTATTCCGGAATAACTGTATGTTTCTCCAATGTGACTAATACTTTCTCAATGTCATTTTGAATAAATCCTCCAGATAGTCTCTCTTTGATGTGTGAGAGGCAGATCTACACATGACAAGCACAGTCAAGGAGTCATCCACAACCATTTTCCACGCTGACACACAACAGAAAAGAGAGTCAGGATTGACAGGTCTGTCTGATTATGGTCCAAGTTGTACTGCTGTTGTTCTAGGTCAGTACTTAAGTGGAAAGCTCTGGGGTTGTTGTCAGTGTTGCTTTCTTTTGTTAGACAGTTCTTTACAATCATCTTTACAGAAACTTCAAGCATTCTGGATTAACCAAGTACATCGCTGAATGAGGAAAGTGTCCAATACCTTTTTTAAAATGACTCCAATGAGGCTTTTTAAAAAAAAAAAAAAAACTCAATGCAAGCAAACACTGTAGAACAGTCCTATACACAATACTGTTTGGACAACAGCCTCTGGATAGGTTTTCACTGCACTTTCTATTCAGGGGCCAAACGAATACTCCACCATGGGGCTCAAGCTCCTCTTAGAGTCCTAAAGAGATTTTTCAGCTCCATAAATGTCTTCTTATATGTATTGTATTTATATATGTATATATACACACGTATCTTACGTACAAAGAAAACAAGTGCTCATGAATTTACATAGAGCATGCCCACAAATAAAAGTCAAAGTGACATGTCAGTCATGGAGGATAAGGGTAAGGCTGTGAGGGTGGACCCTGTGACCTCTCTGAGAGTGTTCATTAAGTCAGTACTAGACTGCCAGTGGTCATGGTCACTGCAAAGCCACAGTGTTTCCCAAGTCAATCTCCTTCATGTAGTCACAGCAAAGCCAGCGTGGTGCTTCAAATATAAATGCCTTCCACACAGATGAAGAGAAAAAAAAAAGATATCCGGGTAATTTCCCTCCCATGTGCCCCCAACCCTGTTGTATCCCGTGTTCAGATCCGTGTAAGCTCCTCAACCAGTTTACCTTTGGGCTGGTGGGGTGAATGTCTTCAAATAATGTTTTTACAACCTCTAAATAACCCCTGCTAAGCTGTGTCAGTTTTGAGGGAGAGAGGGAGTGAGGGAGAGAGAGAGAGGGTAGGTAGGAAACTGGCCACGGCTGTTGTGGAAGAGGAGAGTCACCAACATGGGGCTCATTGATCAAAAAGGGGATTAGTCTGGTTTCAAATCCTTGGCACCATGCGAGCAAAGCTGTTTTATCTGGGTGGATATCCTTTCTGCGGTCCCAGGTAATCCAGTCAGTGGCCGTGGATGTAATAGTTTTAGTCCATTCGGTGGGAAGAGAAGGGGTAGAGGAGGGGAAGAGCCTGGCACGCAGCCCTACAAGGGGAGCTCTCTGTTAGGTCCTGGGATGAATCTGCAACACAGAGGGGAAAGAGGAGAGGAGAGAAAACACACATACACTTAGATAGAACAAAGGCATACAAGTGTGCGAGGATTAGACCCTGAGGAATTGCTCCATTCCTGTGTTTCAAAAACAAGGGGAGTCTTTTGAACTGCAGAGGCTTTGTACAGCCCCGTCTCACCTCCCGGTTCCTGCTGCTACTAAAAACAGACAGCTTATGTGAGTGGAAACAACGCTGAAATGGAGGTGCATTTGGCATTTATAGGTATATCAGGATATATCAGAAAAACTCTTTGTACAATAACACCCTGGTGTGTTTCCATGCTGTGTATGTCTGCTTCACACATCGTCACTCTG
>CABFOQ010052673.1:0-15403 GCA_900660455.1 Gephyroberyx darwinii
CTCCAGGAGTTCCAACTGTGGCAACTCCTTGATGCTTGAGACCTGTGACCTGCTTCACACTTCCAGATAGAACGCCTGTGACTGAATCGGAGAGCTGCTGATCCTGCCTGGATCAGACGGCCCTTCTCCCTCTCGCCCCCCGATGCCTGGCTACCCCCTCGAGGCTCTTGGTCTTCTTCAGTTGGACCTGTGGCGACGTTGTCGTCTCCATCGTCATCGTCCTCAGCCCCATCGTCTCTCCGATGTCGCCTGTAGGGCCGGCGCCTTTCCTGATGGGGACCTCCTTTGTCATCATCGTCGCTCCTGTCTTCTGAATCATCACTACCCTCGCCTGTATCGGTTGCTGTCTCAGTTGTGTCCATCTCATCCCTTCTGTCCAGGTTAGCTAGAACAAACCCAAAGTTACATGGGTAACGACAGGACAGGGGTCTCGGTGAGACTTCTTTTCAGCATTTCAAAAGCGTTCTCACATCTTTCATCCCACCTGGAGCCGAAAGGTTCTGACGGGCAGAAAAACTTCACATCGCCCTTATCTTTGGACTTTCTTTCTGGCCTACCAGCAGTAGTGCAGCCCTGTAGTAACTGATTGAGGGGGTGGCTTACTCTGGAAAAGTCTTTCACAAAGCGTCTGTAGAACCCACAGAATCCCAGAAAAGAGCGAAGTGCTGAGATGTTCTCAGGGCGTGGCCACGACTTCACAGCCTCTATCTTAGAGGGATCTGTAGCAACCCCATCAGCAGATACAATATGCCCCACATAGTTGACAGAGGTGCAACAGAACTGGCATTTAGCCATAGATAGCTTCAGTCCTTCCTCCTTTAGCCTGTCCAGCACTTTCATGAGACGTTCTTCATGTTCTTCGAGTGTTCTACCAAAAATAATGAGTTCGTCCAGATAGACCACTACTTCTAGCAGATTCATATCTCCGACAGTCCTCTCCATGACATGCTGAAAAGTCGCTGGAGCTCCACAGACTCCTTGAGGCATCCTTTCAAATTAATAAAAGCCAGCTGGGCAGATGAAGGCTGTCTTTTCCTCATCAGCTGCACTCATGGGTATCTGATAGTATCCACTTCTCAGATCGAGAACGCTGAACCACTTGCTTCCACTCATGCACGCCAATGCATCTTCAAGGCGTGGCACAGTGTATTGATCTGGCACGGTTCGTCTGTTCAGCGTTCTGTAATCCACGTACAGGATTGGATTATCATCGCAGTGTGTTGGGTTCAAGTGACGTGGCATTATGGTCAATGTCTTCACAAGCCTCTATAATTGGTGAATATGAAGCTGGACAGAACTCAGCGATGTTGGGTATACCTGTCAACCATCCGTCAGCATCCTCGAGCCCTATCAAGTCCTCCATCATGACAAACTCGAGATCTGTTGAGGAAGGACCTAGAGACTTTTTTGCCAAGGTAGAGAAGGATTCAGTTACTGGACCACTTAGATCAGAGGGGGCGAATGGTGCGGCTCCTATGTAGGTTTGAGTCCTTGTAAATATTAGTCAGTGTCATGTGTGTAATTATTGCTGTTGTATAGATAAGTAAAACATATTGGAGAATAACCAATCACTTAATTTCTTCACTCTAGAGCATAGGGGCTCTCCATCTTCCGTTTTCACCTCTTAGTTCTTGGCGCTATGATAGGAGCAGATCAAAGTGGGGGATTCGCACCAAGCCTGAATCCGGGGAATGCGCAGCCACATCAGCCAGCGATGGGGAGTTCGCAGAGTTGTGTGTACAAATGAGATGAATGGATGCTGTACAAGCTCCTGGACCAATGCCATGGCAAGATGTCGAACCGGCTCGTCCCTCTCCTCCAAGAAGGCTTGTGATAGCCCAAGGCCCTGCTGATAATAGAGAGGTTTTCAGAGAATTGGCTCAATCAGGGACTATGGTTCTGCCATCCATACTTCAAGCATTGGATATCGCTCCTTTTGAGTATGAGAGACTTACTAGACATGAGATGGGCACACTTGAGCTGGGGGTCGCAGCCTGCATTTGTTCCAACCCGGGTAGCCCAGGGTCTGAGACGCAAGCAGCAGGTGATTCTGGAGATGGTTGCACCCTGCTTACCTTACCAACTGGTCATGAACACTGGGACGGCCAGGCGGGCTCTGATGGAACTGCTCACCGATGCTGGAAGAGTGAGAGAACAGCCATGTTTGCGGAAGGAGTAAGAGCTTTGCATCAGAAACACGCGACCAATCAGACGCACGTGGTCTGTAGGTGGAGCGCCACTAATCATACATGGGAGCAGGGGGTGACCCTTGAGGAGATCCTGTCAGTCCTGAGACATATTGTTCTGCAGGCATCGGGGGGCGAGAGGGAGAAGGGATGCCCGATCCAGGCAGGATCAGCAGCTCTCCGATTCAGTCACAGGCGTTCTATCTGGAAGTGTGAAGCAGGTCACAGGTCTCAAGCATCAAGGAGTTGCCACAGTTGGAACTCCTGGAGAGAAACACCAGGTTCTGTTTGTCCCGCATCCTCAGAGTCTTGTTCCCGACCAAGCTCCAAAGGATTTGACGCCACATGGTAAGCAGATGGATATTGAGCAGGCTCGATTTGACAATCGCATTCAACACCCTGCCCATGACAACCAGGGCAAGAAAACGGCACAAACCCAAATGGAGGCAGGTTCCAAATATAGTTGCTCTGTTTTCTACAGCCTGCATCACTCCAAGAATAGAGCACGTCAATCTCGTCGATCGGGTGACCAGAAGAAAGGGAGTCGCACCCATCACGCTGTGCGCGTCCCATCTCATGCGTGCGACTCCCTTTCGTGCGTGCGGCAATACCAACTTGGGGAGAGCCGGAATAGGGAGACTGAGATCACATCCATGGACACTGGTGGAGTACGTCAACAAACGCCCAGAATAGATGCTGCTCCCGAGCGTGCAGGACTGGTGTTTCACGGCAGTTGGCAAAATGTGTTTGATTGACGGATAATCCAGCTAATGATATCATTCCTTTTCATCTAGTGGGGGAGACTGAGCTGATTGGTCAAGACAGACAAAGGTTGACCCATTTTACGAGTAAAAATCGACTCGCTGCAACATTACTGCCAAAAAGAAAAAGTTGTGCACTTGTAGTTTAAGCGAGTTGTAATATGATGTGTAGTTGTAAAAAAAAAAATTGTGCACATGTAAATAGAGTTTTACGGCACAACTCTATCTTTTCTCCAGCACAAAATATTTTTACAAGTACAAACTTAATGGCATTAAAATAAGCCCATAGGATGCAGGCTCTGGTTGACAATGCAATCTGTCCCGTGACGGCTGATACGAGCGATAATACTTAACGTTGCAGACTATCACAAACAGTCCCGCTAACTCAAACAAAATACCGCTAGCTCACTGGCTAGTTTTAAAACGGATGCTATCCTCACTCACTTGACTGTCCCTGTAAACTAATCCACTTTCAGGAATCCTTTAGTCAAAAGTCCATCTGACGACACTGCCTCCAACTGGAGCTCTGGCGCTTCCACTCTGGTACCTAGTTGTGACACCGCAGCACAACAAAGATTACAAATCTTAATTTAACCGTTTTTTTCTATTCTTTTATCAATAACTTGATAAGAGTTTGTTTCTTTCGTCATCTGTGCACTTGCCGCTCTCTTTTTGTTTCGACTCCCCCCCAAAAAACCTGTCCTGCCTCTCACAGAACGTGATTGGACTGAATATATTGGTCATAAGAAAAACAATTGGCTAACACCTGAGCAATTAACGGCAATAGACATCTGTCAAAAATACACTGCAGACAACTGTGCACACAGAGAGACATGCAACAGAAAAAGAAAAAGAAAAAGCCTCTGTGAATACTGCCACTCAAGCAAAACATACCACAAATCAATGTAATTACATGAACAGTAATGTGCTGCAAACACTATGTATAATCAATAACCATAATAACAACTTTTCCAAGGTTGCTACATAAGCACAGTGCTGCTGAAGGTGTACAAGCACTGTATTGTGTTGAGGGGGAAAAAAATCAGGTTGGGAGTGCTGGCAGCGGCACTTTTAATAAGCCTGAGCGAGTTGGAGACCTGGAGGGACGTAATTCATAGGAGAGTCCTCTTCTACCTACAAACAGTGCAAATGGGGCGCATCCCTCTTTCCATGGTGGAGCTCTGCGTTACACCGGGTCTGACATGCACTGAGAAAACAGGAGGGCCTGCTGAAGGACCGACAAACAAAGAGGTGCGTGTGTGTACGCGTGCATACACACACACACACACACACACACACACACAAGGACTCTACTCTCTGTTATCCTCCTGGATCATGTAACACCGCAAAGAAAACAGTGAAGTGAGAGAAGAACGGGTGGGAATGGAATATGACTGGTGGTTCTGGAGGTGAGAAGAGAAGAGAGACAGAGAGAGAGGAAAGGAGGAGAGGAGAAAGAAAAAGGTTGGGAAAGGTTCAGAGCATGTGTTGGTAAAAGTGTGGAAATACAGGCAGCATGAGGAGATGAAGGGTTCCTGAGGTGAGAGGAGACCAGGGGGAGGAGAAACACTTTTCTGACATTGTTTGGGAAACTAAAAATGAGAGGAGGATATTATTAAAACATAGTGAAGCCTAACATGCACCTGCTATATGACTGTACCATTGGTACATGCATGGGGTCTAGGGGTCCAAACATTACTTAACATTACTTGTATGACTCCCATTGATTTGGCATTAGCAGTAGCTATATTTGGTTTGTTTGTATATGTCTGCAAATTTTGTACGTATTACCAAAGAGAAGCAAAGCAGAGAACCAAACCATGGTTTCCAGTTTCACCTGACAGAACACAAAACATTTGTTAGAGGCCCAGTCAATGGAAGTAGGCGAAAGGAAGAAGATGGACGCAACACCGCTCTTTGCTTGAGTTGAAGTTCTTCCAACTTGAGCAAGAAATCCGCCTGGTGTAGTCAAGCAAAAGTCAATCAGCTTCATGCAAGACTCTATCTAAGTACCTGTGTATTTCTTACCAAAATAGACAAGTTTATTGTAGCAGTAAGTCATTTTCCTGAGTTGTATGACACAACGCCATTCATGTACAGAGACAGAAAGACAAAGGAGAAGTTCTCTGAAAGGACAACCCCGACTTTTTGGGAACATGGCTTGTTGGTCAACTTATGTTTTACATGTTACAATATGAGTCGCACCACAAGTCAAGCTCAAACTCACACAAGTAAAGCAAGGTGAAGAGTTGTAGGGTTACACCCTCAGGCCAAATACACAAACTATCCTTTAGACACAATAACTTACCATGACACACATGATACACACAAACGTACGCACACGCAAACACACACACACAGGCACACAGAAACACGCAATTGCTGAGTGACACTTCAAAAATGATTCCCATACCCTTGTGTCTGGAAATCTCCTTACTGGACAGTGAAGTTTCTGGGTATTAGGAAATCATCCACTCCATAAAGCCTGTCACTCTGGAGCCACTCGGTCATGACTTAACTCTGGGAAATGAACCGGAGCGGCAGCAGATGCAGCCTCATAAAAACACCAAGAGCAGGCGGGAGATCAACGACACCCATCAGATGTTGACGTGTTTAATATAGAGACCCATTACAGTCTTTGAAACAAGTGTGTGTGTGTGTGTGTGAGGCCTGCAATCCAACACCGGCTCCTCTTCCTCCTGTCTGTGAGGTAGATAAATGAAGGTCCATGATGCTCCCTGAGGGGCCTGGCCACCATTAGAAGCCACTCAACCGCTGATTTAAGAAACGCTTCCAGACACATTTATTACGACAAGCTGCCTTTTGGCTGTAATGATACCTCCCTTTCACCAGGAGCAGTCTGAGTTATGC
Organism: Gephyroberyx darwinii; assembly: GCA_900660455.1. Lineage (NCBI taxonomy): Eukaryota > Metazoa > Chordata > Actinopteri > Trachichthyiformes > Trachichthyidae > Gephyroberyx > Gephyroberyx darwinii. The sequence continues at coordinate 5,819 of CABFOQ010052673.1, forward strand.
TCTGTGGAGGGCACAGGATGACTTAATAATTTCTACAAATGAGGTGATTCATGTACTGAGAGACTAGAGGGCTTGAATTATTTTACCAAGCGCACATTGACCTGGAAAATTTAGATAATGACTGACCTCTGGCACAAGCGGTGTATAGCAATCTCAACAATAACAGTTTATGTCTAAAAACGTAATCTCTGACAAGAAAAAAAGAAAGCCTCTCTGACAGGTTTTGGCACCTCAAATGTTATCTGAGTCCGTCCAACATTCATACTTGGAGATTTTGATAAATCAAGCCGATGGCGATTTCGCTTTTTCCTTTCCTCCTCACCCAGGTTGAAGTGAACGGAGGAGGGTGTTGGGTTTCTAAAAAATGCAATTCTTAAGCTCAGCCTCAATTACCTCACTCACATCCAACCTGCCAAAACTGCCGTCTCTCTAAGACGCTTAATTCATATTAAATTACTCCATGCATAAATCAAACTCCCTCCCTCCCAAACACTGAGCCACCCCACAAAGCTCATACTTGTAGGTGCTGTCAATGTCTCATTTAGAAATAATCTTTAGGCTCTTTAGGATTTTTCCATTTCTTTCCTGGCTGCTGTAACTTGAATAATGCCCCATGTCATTGCCACTTAATTTTACGCTCGGCCCTCTGCAGACAGTTTGGAGGGAAATTAGATCAATAGTCTGTGGACAGACAGCAGGCTATAAATGGACCAGAGAGCAGAGCAGACGAACAACCTGGCTGAAACTAATGTCGCTGATTAACCAGCATTTCATTTTCACTTTTTTCATTTTCACATGAGAGCATACCACGTCGGCACCTATGATCCTCTCTTAAAAATATGACTGTAAAAAAAAAAGTCATGTCTTGAAAAAAGCCAAGTGTAATCATATCGTTCTAAGCTGAATATGGTGTAACTCTAAGGTCAAATGTGCCATGCAGGCTGCTTTCATCGCCCAAACTGAATTTGGGGTTCATAAAAATGAAATTAAAGGATAAATGAACATAGGATAAAACATCACAGCCAATAAGCTGTTATTGTCCCAGGACATCTGTGCTCTTTTAGGAAAAATAGGCACTACCTTTACAGCCCCTGTTAAAATTGAAGGGAGTAGCCAATAACCTCCATTGGCTAAATTGAAGTTGAAGTCACTAGAGTCCAGGAATAACCAGGAAAACCACATCATTCACTCAACGTGTCGAGAAGAACAGATCCACTCTACTCCATTGCCCCGCTCCGCTAGGTTAGCTGTCTTTCAGCATCATAACCTAGTAGCTTGTTTGCCAGAACGTTTCGTTAGCGTGGGCCAAACTGAATAAATTCCACACCTCTTACGCAAAACTGCTTTGCCCGCTCCATTTAGTTTAGGTAATAAAATATTTGCCACCAAAAATATTTTTTGGTCACGCATCGATTAGCCACTGCAGTTGCAAAGCTTACAATCAATCAATATGAGGCGAGAGAGCGCGGTCTGGCGTTCCCTCGGAACAAACTATGGAGGGAAAACTCAACAACTGTCACACTGAGGAGCAGCGAGGAGCTACTGTAAACCACAAGATGCAAAAATACACATGGGCGTTTAAAATGTGAAAATTCATAACTATGTTAAATGTAATAATTGAAGTTACTTAATTTTATCTTAATTAAATACAACTCAATAAACCAAAGAAAACTCCAAAATAAATACATATTTATTAATAATAATGATTCATAACAATTAACAAATTCTCCGGCACTGCTAATCAATTTGATAGTGCACTGACATATCGGGGTCAAGTGTCTGATGACTGATCGATTCGGCCCCTGATGCTCATGTCTTGCAAAAAGGGGCGTGAGATGTCTAAAACAAATGTATCCAACACCTCAGTTTTGTATGGTACATGTTGTACTCACTCACAACTCGCAGACATGTAAAAACAGGCATCCCCTTACCACAAATCCATGTGGGGAGAAAGGAATATCCTATCTGCTTCTTATGCCGTTAACTGAGATAGTCAGACTTTAAATCATGCATCGAGGACACGCGAGGTGCTGTGGGATTGGTGTCTGAAGACAAAAGCTGTCCTCCCCCTGTAGGTTCGTCTCATCCCCTAATAAGCTTTCCTCTCCTGCATGTCAGGATGCACCTATGCAGAGGATACACAAGAGCAGCTCTGACCTGCACACCTGAGCGCCTTATTAATCGGCTCCATGTTACACTTTATGAGGGTAGGCAGACCCCTTAGGATGGAGAGGAAAGAGAGAACAAGAAGGAAAGAGGGAAAGTGGGAGACAGAGATTTGAAAATGAGTGGGTGAGGTGGAGGTGGAGGGAGATAGGGAGGGAGGGACAAGAAGCAGGGAGAGATAGTGGAGAAACAGGCAGGATGTGTTTCAGTAGCCTCTAGTAGATATTTCACTCAGGCCTGATTCTGGGCCAGGAGGCATTAGATTGTTATTTTTCTAATAACTTCATATAAATCTATAAACATCTAAAGCCAACATTTACTGTGTCTGCTTGTTGAAAATGTGATATTAACAGATTCCCCAAATGAACACTGACAGCGCTGATGACTGCAGGCTACACGTTCTCGGCTCCTCTGTTTACCTCCAGAGAATAAAATGGTGGTGGAGTCTGTGACTCTAACAGCAAGTCTGATCTTCAATCACCATCACTGGTGTACCCTGGGGGATCAATACCCTGACCCAAATAAAGCGACTGCCTCCCTGCCTCCCTATCCCTTTTTTTTCCGTTTCTATAAACAACACAATCTATAGAGAAGAGCATAAGTTCATTAAAAAAAATAATTTAATTGAAAGGACAATGATAAACTCCCCCATGCTCACAGATGTTTTGCATTATATGTGATCCTGCCTGAGAGAGAAGACAGAAGACCATAATGTAAACACGACGTTATCTCAGCGTCCTCCCTCCTAGCCTCCAGGCTGGCACTGATGATTATGGGTGTGACGCTACAAAACCAACTGTGGACTTTTCCTGGGAGAATATTTGTCTGAGGAACTGCAGAGGACAGTGGCAGTAAAGCTAGTATAAGCTTGTATTGGTGAATGAATGTGCATCGTGCTTGTGGGACTGTGTGTGTGTGTGTGTGTACCGTATACTTGTGTCTGACTGTGTGAACCTGGTTCTTCCATAGCCAACAGGTTGCTCTATGCTGCTGTTTACTGAAGTGACAGACTGGCAACTACAATTACAGCAAAAATTGTATCTATTAATGAACTAAACTCCCAGATGCAGAATCCTTCCAAAATCCTTTACTGTAATTGACACCTGACATTTTCCACCATGTGCAGAGATTGTTTCATGAATTCCCAATGAGCCCACCATTGAAACGCAATTGTAAAATGTCAAAAATGCATAGGTATCGAATGGAAAACCAGCTTCCCCACCACTCTGTTCTAAAAATGTTGAATTATTGAAGATAGAGGGTATTTGCTGACCTTTCCTATCGTGTGTGCAGGCCAGATGTTAACTGAAGATACAGTCAACTGCACTTTCACCTCCCTTTTCGACACGTTTTCGTATAATTACAGCTCCAGGGCACATGCAGCCTCAGTGTAGTCCTGGCTGCTCTACACAGGACTAGTGCATGATATACTACAGCGACAATTCATTTATGTTTGGCCAGTACAGTGCTTTGGCATCAATACTGATGTGCAAAATATTTTGAATTGCAGTATTCATTTCAAGTTATTGGCAGACGGTTATTTCCCCAGATGCAATGCAATTTTCAAATGATTCAAAAGGTATTACTTTCACACACATTCACACGCGTTGCCTCGTGTTTGTTATCGCAAAAGGACTTCAAAATGAATGAAATGAGTTTTTGTGTGTTTTTATGTCTTTTGTATTGTCAAAAATACCTAGAAAAAAAAAAAACCTTGCAAAAGAGGAGACAACACAGCAAGTCAAGAGGAAACATGGTGGAAAAACATTTTGAGAACTGTAGAGGGGAAACAACTGATAAGGGCAATAGAACGTTTTTGCAAATAGTGCATATAGAGGACTGTTGAAACTTAAATCACGTATAGTGCATACAATACAGTATACTGCATAGCAACCATTTCCACTGCTTTGTTGTTATTGATACTGATGGGAATGTGACCTGTATTGACTATGCTGTAATCCAGATAGTTCAAGCTACTGAAGACTAAAGGGACTGGAAATTAAATAATGTCAACACCATCACTACTGTGTCCCATCAGCTGAGCCACACAGATCCATACTCTTAACTTCACATCAAAATGCAACACACTGTATTTGTGTAGCACATACTGTAAGTGAGAGAGAGAGAGAGAGAGAGAGAGAGAGAGAGAGAGAGAGAGAAAATCAACTAGCTCTTAATTACCGCCTGCGTTTCTGTATGATGTCAATGGGCGTGTTGACAGCACACGGCGATCCCCATATGTTGCCGTTCCGCATGGTGATACTCCGCTCCACGGAGTAATAGAATCCACAGTTGGTTGGTACACTCATCTTTCTTCAGCTTTCTCCCTTCTGCTCTTCCTCACCCTCCTCTTCCCTGCCGCTCTTCTGGTCTTCTTCTCTCCGTTCTCCTCAACTTGTGGCTGTTGTCATCCCTGGCCCGCTCCCTTGTGCGTCTCGGTCTGTCGGGCTGTCCAGCTCTCCAGGGCTTCCCAGGAGTTCTCATTACCTCTGGCAGGGGTGGACGCCAGCTCTAGCACCACTGGCCCCGGCGCCGAGCCGAGGTGATACCGCCAGTGCTGTCCATGTTCTCTCTCTTCTCGGTTTTTCTTTGGAAGACTTGGATGTAGTTGCGGTGGATTCGGTGTATTCCTCAACACCTGAAGTGACTCCTGGTGCGAGGTGGAGAGCTGCAAACTCTCCCTGTTGTCTGTTTGTCTTGCAGTCCGCAGAAAGAAAAGCTTCTCATCACTCTCAGCAGCGCTCCATTCATCAGTCTACCATCTATCTCTCTGCTTCAAGTCTAAATGTGGCTCACCACTGCTGCTCTCTTCCCCCTCTCCTTTCTATCTGGCTGCAATTCCTCCCCCCTCACTTTCTCTCTCTCTCTCTCTCTCTCTCTCTCTGCTTCCTCCTCTCCCCTCTAGTTGCTACACCTTAATCGCACAGCAAACAGAGACCTCTCCTTTCCCTGGGCAAAGTTGCTCTCATGCTCCAGTCCGACATACTAGTCCTGTACTGTGTGTTTTTGTCCGAGCGCACTACAGAACGTGTGTAGATCTGTAGGTGTGTGTGTTTGTGTGTGTGTGTGTGTGTGTGTGTGGTAGACAGGGAGCAAGTTTCAGAGTGAGGTCAGAGCTGAGAAAGGGGGCGGGGTCAGACTCAGCATGGTTCCTGCCTTCGCTGAATGTTTTACCCATTTTAACCACTTCCTGCTCTTTCACCACTGAGGAGAGGAAATACAAATGCATGCATGCATGCACACGCACGTACGCACCCACACACACACACACACACACACACACACACACACACACACACACACACACACAAACCCGTACAAGGTAAATCCCCTTGCACACAATACTTCACCATGAGATTCTTACATCAATGAAGAAACACAATGAGATTCATAGGGTGGGAGTAGCTTCAAGATACAGTGTCCTGGATTGTTGGACTGGCTGTAAACGTCTGTGTGGTGGACGTAGGTGAGCCACAACAACTATTGTCAAAGGGCCCTTGGGCAAGTCACTGAACCCCCAACTGCTCAGTGGACCTGCCCAGCGTTCGACAGTACAGACTCCCGGTGTTGCTTGTGTGGGAAATTATAGAGGACCCCCATCATGAAGAGTTATGTCTCATTAAGCTAAGAGCCCGTTAAGAGGTACACTATGTCTCATTGTGTCCAATATGCATACTGTACAAAACTGTTAAATTATATTACTGAGGACATACTGTACAGTGCAGACATATGCTTCAAAAGGCACTGAAATTAATAACGAGAGAACCAAAATACTGAATTATTTGAAAATGCATGACTTTAATGCATTCTTTTGAAATATTTTATATATTTTATTATATATTATATATTTTTTTCATCCCACTAATCTTAAACCCTGTGCATTGTGTATCAAAATATGTATGTAAAACACTGAGTAACCTCCATCAACACCCTCACTCACACTGGCATATGCTGTGCACAGACACTTGCACTCAGGTTGACCTCTTGCATTTAAAGGTATGAAACAGTAAACCATGTGGTAAATTATACACCATAAACTGTCTCACCGGTCAAAATCAGTGCATACTTTACATATACAGTCAAATCAACATACAGGCACAGATGTGTGTGGGTGCACTCGCAACCACACACACACAAACACACACACAGATCGATAACACAGCCAGCAGCTGTGTTAAGGCCCTGCAGGTCTGAAGGTAACCTTGTTTGAGGGTTCAGTAATGGAGTTGTGGAGGCTGATAGAGATTCATGTTATTTGTTTTGGTACATCCTTGTAGAGCGGACCTGTTGACCCTTCTATTCAGCTGCTGATTATCTTTTCACTGGCAGGGAAAAATATGTTTCTCATTACAACCATTGGAGATTGATTGCAGTCTTCTTGGTTCAGCGCAGTGTGTCTGATTGGCCTGCGGTGGAGATAATTGCAAGTCTTGTTGACAAAGGAGCTGGTTCTCATACAGGCTTGTCTGTCTGGCTGCTCACGCCCAGGCCCACTACTTTCATCAGACTGAGGGTCCTCAGGTCATACCAACCAGTTTCATTCATCAGTACTCATGCAAATATGCTCCCCAGCACAATGCTCTCCATCTTTGGTTGAAGCAAGGTGGTTTCAAAACTCATTGATTATAGAGTGAAAGGTTGGACCGTGTTTTTCACGTGGTAAAAGTGAAGTGTACAAAAAGTTTTGGATCCACATTAAGGATCAAATAGCAAAGTAAACCATAGAGAAAAGAATCTCATGATTTGATTCTTCATGAACAAGCCCCTCATTCACATCTGTAAGTTTTCTGCAACCAATAAAACTAACCTGTTCTACATTTCTTGTCAATGAGTCTCAATTCATGTTAAGTAAATCTTTTTTGAAAGATCTTGAAGCCTCCTGATGTATTCTTCCATGCTGTTTAGCCCAGATGCTACCTCTAATTAAGAACTGTTTCAAAAAGCTCCAGACGCGCCACAACAGCTTTGTAACTATCAGCAGCCAAATATAATTCATCAGCTATCTGCCAAGTCGGATTTTCAGTAACAGGCTTTGCACGCAAAATTTGGCAGATTTTGTTCCATTATCCACAAACAAAACCTCCAAATGAAATGTGACAATCTGTTGGGCAAACACAGTGAGATATGTAATCTGTGAAGTGTGTCAAATTGTGTTTGCTAAGCTGAAAACTTTAGGAGTAAACATTCATTTGATATATTTCAACATGCGTTTACTAAAGCTTCTTAACCTTTACACATTTCAAATCCATTGATGAAAGCCGGATCAGAGGCCAGGTCTCTCTCTCCCTCTCCCTCCCTCCTGTCTTTCTTTCTCTCTGTGCTAACAACTTTTATTACTCATTATCACAGTTATATCTCAGACTCGGTTGTGATTGGGGTCGTTCTAAAGGTGACAGGTCACTGGATAATCCTCAATGCTCAGTTAGTACTTCTACATCGTGTTCTCACTGCAAGATCGACCAGTCGAGGAGAAATGGTGTCAAATAACAATGACTGAAGCATAAGCTATGATATACAGTAGCTTTTCAGAGGTCATTTGAAACACGTGTGATATTGTTAGTGCATGCTGAAAACCACAAATCTATTAAAAGTCGTTTTTTCATCAGCAACCATGTATTATTGAAATTATACAAATAGATTTTAATGCATTTAAAGCGCCCAAGGGTCTTCACCTCGTTCATCTCGATTGGCTATGTAACATTTTGAACACTAAAATTGCAGCTATGTGTTTTTTTCCATCACAGCAGTAATCATTATTGGACAGTGCCCCATCTCATCCTCTGCACTACTTTCTTTTATGAAGCAAAGGGCTGCCAACACTTCAGCTTCAATTTTGGTTCTAAAATGATTTCTTTGATGAGTTTTTTGCCAATACCTATCTTTAATGAAATGAAAGATGAAAGCAAATTTCATTATATAGTGGAGTAATTATTCTATTTGTAACATCGGTACATGTCTTCTGATATTCTACACAAAATCAAACCACACTCAAATTACGTCCTCAGCGCAGATTACCGTAAAAAGAAGAAAATTCTCATTTCAAGAATTCAACCTGAAGCTTCTGATACCTTGAAATTGATGCCGATACCAACAATTGAAAATTGATATGGCACCGATACCTAATGAACCGATAAAGGAGGAATAACCAGCCAGGTACTGTACATCCAGTACATGGTCAACAGATCTTATCTTGAAGAAGAAAAACTGTAATCTCCCTTTCTTCAATGACGTATTGACGTTTATCTCTTACGATAACATTAGTCCCCCCAGATCTTCTTTGGTTCCACTGAGTTGTTTGGATTAAGGCCATGGTAATGTATCACTGTCTGACCTTATTACCCTAATGCCCCGCCCTTTGACCCTTAACCTCACCCTGACGTTCCCGCATACACTGGGGTCACGCCCTCTGTCCACATTTGTCACTATTCTCACCTTTGCATGGCAGAGGAACCATGTACAGCTCACAGGAGTGTGACAAGGCCCACTTGTTACCCCCCTCATTTGTATAACTTGTCTTCTTACTTCCGTGTCATGCCCTGTGAGAATTTACCCTGAGGAGGTCGATTGTTTCCTTTCTACCCTATTTGCTAAGTGGTTTTATATTTTCCCGTATTGGGCTTTTCATTTCTCAACAGCATATAGTGGAGGACAGCAGGGAAGAAGGGGGGGGGACATGAAAGCCAGACACAAACCCATGACATCATGAGCACATTGCATGTGTCCTGGTCTGCTCACCCACCGCATGCCCCCTCAATACATTTCAAGAATTGTGAGAAATGGGTTCAGAAATTGAACCAGACAAAATATAGCCTGGAATCGATGTGGGAGAATTTGCTGTGCAAAGGGGTTAATGGTTGTTTGAGATGTGGGATTTTTCATTCTTCCTTTTTAAGATTTGTTTTGCTCTTCTGGACAGCATCCAGTGGAGAACAACAGGAAAGGTGAGATAAAGATGTGAGGTCGTGTGAACCCAATCATGAGCCTCAAACCATGACGTTCAGAACTTGTATCACCCACCTTGGTGGGCTGGTCCATGGGTGACCCGGTGTACTTGAAGGGTTTCGGTTTCGGACTGACACCAATTCTTAGAAAATGACTCAGAGCAGACAAACAAGATGCGACTGCTGAAGCACAATGGCTATCAAGTGCCAAGTTCAGGTCATTCACTTAGAGATGAGGAACTTCACTCCTCTGTACCCATGCGCTGTAAGTTGATTACTGAGCAGTTTCTAATTAATGAAAGGAAGTTAAAGTTTTATTATTATGAAAATGTAACTTTAACTATGGATTTTCACACCATATCTGCAGATTTTCACACAACTTCCACAATCCTCTTCTTGTATTCAGAAAGAACTATACGTCATTGCCACAAATGCACTGTTGGACAATATATATATAAGTATATATATATAATTTCAT
>CABFOQ010052674.1:10012-22754 GCA_900660455.1 Gephyroberyx darwinii
CACACACACTCACACTCACACACACACACACACACACACACACACACACACACACACACACACACACATACACACACACACACACACACACACACACGCAAACACACACACACACACACACACACACACACACACACACACACACACACACACACACACATACACACACACACACTATTCTCAGCCCTGGTCTGTACTGGAAGTTTTACCGTATATTCGACTATAAAATGTCTTAAGAATGACTGAGATCTGTTCATTTCACCCTCAGGTCTTCTGTTATCAGCGCTCTTGTGCCCAGTATTGTTGCCATGGATACAAACAGCACTCAGCAATCCCCACTTTTCAGCAGTTTGTGAGTATGCAGTTGTTTTTTTTTATTCTTGAGCATTAGGCCTATCGTTGCTAACCAGAATGAATTTGAACCCTGACAGCTTCCTTACCATGCTTGTCCTCCGTGGCATCTCTCCTCAGTTTCCCCTGTAAAGAGGAGTCCAGCTACTTCATGCGCATCTACACAGAGCCTCTGCTGGTCAACCTACCAACCCCAGACTTCAGCATGCCCTACAACGTTATCTGCCTCACCTGCACCGTGGTGGCTGTGGGCTACGGCTCTTTCTACAACTTACTGACCCGTACCTTCCAGGTAGAGGAGCCCAGCCCGGGACTAGCCAAACGGTTAGCAAACATCATCCGCAAGATGAGGGGAGTACCGCTGCTCTGAGCCTGGAAATGAACGGCAACTAGCTTTGTTTTTGCAAAGGAAGTTCACTTTTTTTGGTGAAACTACTGGTAAATATGTGATATTCAGGGAAGAACTGAGTCAAGCACTGGTACGGATGTTTTTTTAAAACTGTCCACTTGAAGGTTTTGTTTTTAAAAGGAGGAAGACAAAAGTTTCTTTTGAACTGTATTGGATTTAGTTTGTTTTCCTGCCAGTTAAGGGACTTTAGACTTTTTCTACTTGGAAATGGAAAATAAGTGCTTTGTTACTGTTTGTCAGGTAGAAGGAACCAAGGCTGTGCCCTGTGCTGCAGTGGGAACTACGTCAGAGTTTTTGGTTTGTTTGATTTTGTTTGGTAGATGTTGTTCACTGTTTCTACATTTGAAGCCATAAATCTGCGACTATTAACTCTACAGACATAATACAGAGCATATTGTTACTGTGATAAAACTGGTAAAAATGTGTTTCTAGTCTTTTAGAAAAGATCACACTATTATTGCCTCAGACAGAGTGTTGCAAAGCCTGGCTACCTCGCTCAGGGGGCAAAGGCCTGATTACATTTGGTCTTAAACTATGGAACAGCCAGAAGTATCCATGCTGTCAGTAAAGAATGCCCTCAGGGGTATTTCAGCTGTTATACAATAGTTACCAATGCATGTGTACTGTCTGACAGGTTTTATCCAAAATACTGTAAATTTATAAGAATAAAACGCAGACGATAATCGGAACAAATTTTCTGTTTTCCACAAGAATTAACGTGGCAGTAGTTCCATTTTTCACAAAGTACAGCTAACTGTTTTATGGGAATTGTCTGTAGGGTTTGGAACATGTTATTGCGCAATCCGTTTGCTTGGCTGGAACTACCTGTTGTGTAAGAAAATTAACAAATCACCTGTTAGCCTCTCGCAATTAATTTATTTTGCACTCAAACTTATTGAATGCATGCTTGAATGTTGAATGAAACAATCTGCAGAGCTTGCCATAATAATAATCGCCTTCTGTTTTTGGAGACGTTCACTCATTTCCTCTTGAGTTTAATGCAGTTTCATCATGTACTATAGGAAATTCCCACTGATCTTTATTTAAATGGCTAATTTGTTAAATACTCAGAAATACTAAGTCATACATTATTGATAACTTTTAACTATCCTCTGTTATGCTTACTTATCTGCAGAGATGGGACTCTGCTTCACTTGCTATTAAAATATTGAGCAGTATGAGAATGTGTCAAGAGATGTGGGGAAACTCTGGGTATTCATTATTCTTCTCAATAAACTGACTAAAAAATGAATGTCTTTTTAGTAGTTGTTGAATAAAATCGTTAACTAAAGATTAAGAGTTCAGAGTCAAGTCGTGATTTACTTGAGTATATTTATTTGTAATAGCTGAGCGCTAAGGAGAGATCCACACACAGTATAGGGTATACAGATCACTGAAGAAAGAGCAGTTGGGAGTGAGGTGTCAGAGACATATGGCCATTTGTCAAGTCAAACCAACACCTAGCATAGATAGTAATACAACTAAACATTAGCAGTTCCTTCAGAAACAAAACTAAAATGTGGGAGAACAGTCACACAGAGGAAATCACAGTAAATGGTTGGTTGCCCTAAAAGAATGCTGAGAGGGGTGCATACATAAAAACGGTGCATACAAGTTTTTCTGCAAAAAGATAGTTTACTGAATGCATCATTAGCTGTGGAAGTACGCTGTTCTGAAATGCAGTTGAAGCGTTATTACTTCTCTCCGAGTGCCTAATTTTCTATGTAAACAAACTTGGCCCCTCTTCTGGCGAGCTCAGAGGGAACACAGAAGTCTCTGTATTTGGCCAGTCAACAATTTCATCCCCCTGCACATGTTTGGCACTAGTGTTGGAACAAAAACAAAGAAAAAACTCTGCATTCCATATCAATGATGCTCATGTCTGGTTAGCTGTAAACTATGTTTTCTCTCCAGGCAAGTAATGATACCCAGCCAGAGAACATTACGCTGCTAGCACAGTCCTCATAATGTGTGTTTTTAAAGGATGCATATCCAAGATGATCAAGAGCTCTCAATAATTCCCAATAGGCATTAATCTATCATTATTTTAACAAAGAAGTCTGTGACTAGCTATTCAATTGTACATTTTTTAATTGTGTCACTTAAAAAGGTAAATTCGGCTATTATGAAGACAAAGCTGTTGTGTGGCATTTTAAGATGTGGGAATGTGGTGTAGCAATGTTGAAATCTTAATGCAGCAGATTTTCTTGGCCACATCTTAAAACCGAGCCTGGTTTGCTGCCAGTACGCTCTCCATTCTTGGCATATTTCATCATTTGTTTTTGCAGCAATGCTCTTGCCTAAAAAGCCCATAAAGGAGACCTCTGCAAAACTCGAGGCATATAACCAACAAGGACATAAACGCACATGAACACATTTCTAGGAAGTAGAGACACCTTTATTAGTTGAAATACAAAGTAACACAAAATGCCCCATATCCTCAAACCCTACAAGCATCCAATATAAAGTACAGTACAGTACAATGTCTTTGATTGTGCAAGCCAATGCTCAAATGTTGTACCAAAGTGTGCATTCGTCACCATGGACTTTTTAAGTGTTGAAACGGTATAACCGTAAGATAAATGACATTTTCTTATGTCTCACTAGTCCTATCTGTTAGATTATGTGAAATAAACCAAATAAGTACACCCTGGGAAGGACGCAGGTGAGTGTCAATCAACAAGGCTCACTACAGGCGTGGCCGCAGGTTGTCCGGCAACACTTCTGCTCCCCGGGACATTGACCATCATGGTAGCAGTACTCAGCACACATGGGGGTCCCCTGGGGCAGAGCGCAGCGACCTGGCTTCACTAAGGCAGCAGAGAGAGAGAGTACAATCATTAAATGCTACTGAAAAAAATCCTAACACACATTTGAATGATGATAGAGGCAAAAGACAAATAATAATAATAATACAGGAGTATTGTGAGTATTTTTCCACTCCCATATCTAACCTGTGTACGGTGCGATGCACTGATGTCCACATCCATTGTGGCAGCATTTCTCATTGCTGGGGCAGTCGTTGTCATCAGAGCAGAATTCAGCACACAACCCTGAACCCCAGCGCCTGCGAGGACACACTCCTGGCTTTGCTTTAGGGCAGAGAGTTCAGAAACACCAGAGGAATCAACATACACACATAGAGCTAGAGCAGAACTCTAAACAGACCCTGGACTTGGTGTGGAGAAGACAGCTTTTGATTGGATGGGACCTTTTCTGAGGGTTTCCTTCAATGCACTGTCTATATGGCAATACTTGTAGGCCTAAGGTATGATTTCCATGACAGATTGGTCATAGCAGCATAACCATATGAATACCCTTGACAGCTGTCCAGTTTAACACAAGTAAGCATTAGGCTCTTACTGAAAGCAGGAGGGACACAAACAGCTCCACAGTCAAAAACACAACATTTGTGGTCAGGTTCAGGACAGTCTTCATCGCACTCACACCCCTTCTGTGATGGGACCACGTTCAGACGCCGTGGGCAATGACCCGGTTTGGGAAGTATCACTGAGAGACAGTGGGACAAGGAGCATGTTGATTAAGGTGCATGGGGACAGTGTTAGGTTACAATAGGACCTAGGCATGGAATGAAGTACCATTAATCATCAGATTAAGAAAACAGAAAACTAGCAAAACAAAGAAAACACCATCTCTTTAAAACACATTTATCATCTCCATCAAGCATCCTTCAAAATAAAACTCACCTGTTAAATTGTCACCAGCTTCTGCAGCAAAAACTATATTGAAATCCACAAATGCACACAGTGCTAAAATCAATGCACAAACTACAGACGAATGCGATCCCATGTTAACTTTGCCTCGAAGACAAGAATGAACTTGTGTGTGGACAAATACCCCAATACAATCTGCAGGGTGAGCAGCCACGGGGATGCTGGGTCCTTGTGCCTCTCAGGTTACATTCCCCACCTCATCTCTGCACTGAGTCTGCCCCTGACAAGATGTGGCACCAGACCCTCATCCCAACAACCAGCTGCTTCTACATCAGCAGAGAAGAACCCCCCCCATTAAAATGTTTCAGTGAGGTCATGTCAAAATGTTTTGATGATTGTAGTGCACTACAATTTATGTGCATGCCACCATACTCTATATAAGTGGCTGCTGGTGTTCTATTCTGCTAGGTCCTTTTCATTCTAGCTGTCTAAGCAGGGACTGATGTAGACCTGGGGAAGCCAGGTGAATGCAGTGGACCACCTGGTAGGATGGAAAACCACCAGGACCACTGCTCTCTAGGTCCTCATTTGCAATTAAGGATGGATTGTTTCATTTTCAAATGATATTACAGTATTGTTAACAGTTGTATTTTTGTAGCCTTAACAGTGAAGTTTGATTTACTTATTTGTCTCATTTGTTTAAATATAAAGTAGGTAGATAACTTATTGCACTTTTACCTCAGCACTGGTTCTGCTCTTAGATGCTTGTTTAGGAAGGAAATGTACTTACGATTTCTGGTGACTAGTAGTTCTCTCTACCTATGTTGAATGCACTTATTGTAAGTTGCTTTGGATAAAAGCGTCTGCTAAATGACTGGAATGTAATGTAATGTAATGAAGTAGGACTACAGCAACATATTTTGAGTTATAATGGAATGGCACAGCTGCAAAAACATATCATCCATTTGTAAGTGACACTCTTCATGAAATTTACCATAGAAAAAGTTCTGGGTTGGGGCTTTGACAATTCTACACTATAGATAAAAAAAAAATGAACATACTGTATCTAGCACAGGAAACACATAAATTTGCATCTCATGCAGTTCAAATTCTTCTACTGGTTCTCTTGTACAGCATGGAGCTTGCTGCATTGCTTATTATTTCTCACCCTCTATTGCCACCTACTGGCATAATCAAGAGTTACGTGTGAGCTTTGATGTAATTCACAATTTTGTAATTTTTGGTCACTATCACTCATGTTTAACTTCAGTACCTTAATTAGAAGATATGGCTGTTTAAAAAAAAAAAAAAACATTTCATGAAACATATGCTGATGCAAAAAAATGCAATGTTTATTTGAGACATGGGCAGGCAGAGTTGACTTGCTCCTGGTGGCACGTAGGTCTGTAAAACAAATAATGATCAATGATCAGGGGATTATGTTTATCACTGCAAGCATAAACTTTGATGTGGGACTTATTGATACAGATGTATCCAATAACCAACCAACATAATGAACATGTGCACCTGTACATATGAGAAACATAATCTCACACACCAAAATCTATAATTACAGTTCTTCTAAAAAATGAATGACATGATATGCACACATACTTACTGCTACTGTTACTGCAGTCTCAATCTGTTGCATTGTCTTCTGTCTTTGGGAGCTAATTGATACAGTTGAGAGTGCATCAGTTAAAATTCTAATTACTGAATGCATTTTGTAAAAGATCATTTTGGTAACATTTATAAATAAACTTTCATTATATCATACCCCATTGATTTGTTTCACTCCTGTCTCGACTTCAACGAGGTTGCTGTTGTCACTAGTTTGTGGGTCTTTGTTCAGATGATTTGCTGTCATCTTCCCACAATCGGTGGTGTCCATTGAGGCTGTTGACAGCCTTTCATTTACTTGTCTGGCCACCAGTCTGGAGAACAACTGAATGAGCTCTCTGCAAATACATGCAAATACAGGACTGGAGCAACCATGACAAGTTACTGTGTCACTGGAGGCTGCAGGGTTTGGAACAGAGTGGCTGGCCTGGATGAGCTCCACTGCAGCAGAGGGTTGAGGTAAGATCATCAAGACATCCTGCAGAAGCTTCCGAAGGTTTGTCTCAGTGAAGGCAGAAGCCAACTCCAAAAGGCCCTCCTGAGACAGGTCCCTTTTGGATTCCCCTGTTATTTGGGAATTTTGTCTGCATGGCACTGATGACATCCCCGGGTAGCTGTTTGTTAGGAGGAAGTTGTAGGTTTGGTCCACAAGGTTGTCTGTGTACAGACGGATACCACTGAAGAGGAGGGTCTCCAAGTTCCTCTCCACTGATGAAGGATGTTCCTTTATCATCAACATCTTCTCCATGAATGTGGACATGGCAGCCTTGCAAGCAACTGTTTCTTCGGTTTCAGACTGGAGTGGAGAAGTGGTGATGTAACTTTTGTCTACTAGTTTCAAAGCATCAGTGATCTCTGCTGGGACTTCAGAGGAGAGTGAGAATGGCTGGTTTTCAGAAGCGTTTGCTGTTATTATGCCATCAGGGAAGATAGTGTCGCAAGCGGTTGGTAGCATCTCCTTGTGAGGTGAAACAGTAGATGACAAAATGGATGTGAAAATTCCACTGTACACAATTTCCTCATGGGAGAGAGATTCCTCCATTTTCACAGCACTCTGCTCCCCCCGTACAATAGCAAAAGAGGGTATTTCCTTCAAGGTATTCTCAGTGACTAATGTACCGCGTGGGGACAAGAACTTGTCCAACTTGATCTTTATATTGTTATATAAGCTGATAACTGCAGAGCGAAGTCTATAGCGTTTTTTGTCAGGTTTTGACACATTGTCAGTCTGTAAGCTTCGTGAAGGGATCAGGCCTGTCCTCAAGGTGTCACTCTCAGACTGTTTCAGTGCATTAATGTGATTCATAAACAAATCCAGAACTCCATCTGCTATGTCCTTGCCCTGCTCTATTTGTTCTTTTCTTTCATCTTCCGACTGAGGGCAGGCCTGCTTCTCAATGATTGAGCGGACTTGCAAGTAAGTGGGGTCTGTGGCCGACCAAATCAGTGTGTCACACAAACCCTGTGCTGCCTTTGACTGGATGTCAGGTGCTAGGGCACAAATGTAGGGATCAGTCTCTAGGTCTTCAACATATTCGGAAGTAGATAAATTATCTACATAGGCCAACATGTCATCCACAAATGGTAGAATTTCACAAGACATTTTAGGTGATGCTTTGGCTTGTTCGTCCACTGATGTCAGAGAGAGGGCAAGCTGCGCAATGACTGCTTTTGTGCTTTTGTCAACATGCTGGTGGTATACTTGAACAGCATTACCTGACTCAAGGGAGAGGCTGGTCTTACTTAGCTTCTCACAAACAGCTGAAGCCAAAAATCTTGTGTCTGATACGTTTGTTGCAACCACAAACTGTGCAGTGGCATCGGAGCCGGATGTTGGCATTTCGGGCCATGTAGTGACTTCATCGGGTCGTTTTTGCCTGATGTACTCAGATATGGAAATATGTATGGGCTTCAAAACAGCCCTAACAATAGCCCTTAAATGCCACTCAGATATGTGGTTCTCTGAGCGTGCGTCCTGCAATATGGCCAACACACTACCCCCAGCATCTTGAAACAGACGCTCTTCCGAGATACCAAACAGCTCCTCCAGAGGGTGTGCTAGGAACTGGATACTTGGTTCTTTGGCATCTGAAGGGTGAGGAACACCATCCTGGAATCTGGAGTAGACAATGAAGGTGGACACTTACAGGACATGATAAACTGTCAAATATGTGTGATCTGTGTTGTTTTTGTTACAAATTCAGATATAGGGGCAAAGTGGACATTTGAGAATAAAGTAGGTCTAAATGTAATTTAAGTATTTATTTCAATTTTGCCATTACATTTTTTCTCTTTTTGATTTTCCACTATGTATTTCAAACACATACAACTCAAATGGCACTTTCAAGGTTTGCATCATGCTTTATTTAAGACGGTAATGAGATATACCATACCATTTGGGTTAATATGTGATTGAAAATTAGTATCTGGGAAAACTCAAAATGTGCACACTTTCAAAGGGAGTGCCCACAAAAAGAGGCATTCACCCAAAATATATACCTAAGGGAATGGGATGTTTCCTGAGGAGTATGCAGCCTATCTGTAAACTGCCTTCAAGCCATAGAAAATTGTGAAATATTCCTCTAGGTAGTGTTATTAGTGTGGTTTAAACAGAATACAAAAATGGCAACACAATCACACAACAATGAAAGCATGCTCACTGAATTGAAGGGAAGGGGGTTGCTCTGCGCACACGTGTGTCCTCATCCAGCCACCCACTTGAAACTTTCTCTAGTTCACCTGCTGGTAACTTAATTCATAGAAAAACAGATGGCATTTGATCTGAATCAATCTGGTATTTGATTCTGAGGATTTAAAAGGCATATTACTTTCTGGAGTATTTTTTCATAGAGCTCATCCAAGGTGAAATGAGCTAAACTATTATCAGGGTGTCTGCAAGTTTCATCAACTTAAATTCAAACATGTTTAATGCCAGTTAGAATGGAATATAAGACTGTAAATGACCCCTTAAAAAGGGTCACAATTAGTAAAATAGTAATTGTAATTGCCAGCTACTATTTGCAGTGCATTTATCTATTGAACGTCATGCAAAAGTTTGTCTTTTGTTTTTGTTTTTCTTGTCTCCGTCTACCTTTATTTTGAAGGCAGCTAGCGCATCTTACGTTCTAAGGTAAACGGTAAAAAAAAAAAAAAAAAAAAAGGGGACACAGACGAAGTATGGAGAGCCTTAAGGTGAACCTCTATGAAGATTAAAAGCTTTATGAATCATCAGTCAAATAGAGTTGGCTATAATTCAGCTGGGGTTGCTACAGAGACCAATTGCAAAATTTAATGAAAACAACCAATCAGAAGATAGTCTGATTAATTTCTTATTGGAAGAACAGCGCACCAAAAAAACAAACTGTAAGACCTGAATTTAAGATTTAAGACTTAAAATGCTATATTTAACTGTATTCAAGGCCATTTGAAGCCTTGAATTTAGCTAACATAATTAGTCTTAAAAGACATTTTAAGACTTTGTTTTAGAACTTGCAGACACCTTGATTACCAAGCTGATGAGCCATAATTACAAATGTGTTTACCAGTATCTAATTGTACTTACAGTATTCCACAAAGCAGACACAACTGTCCCAATTTCCCTAAAAAAGATAGACATATGGTTAACTGGAATTACATGGGGCAAAGCAAGTTGTCCATCCTACTTGGAAGAAGGCCCCCAACTATCACTACAGGACTTCACCATACACCACAGTCAAAAGATTCAAATAACCTACGTTGCTGGGACTTTATCCAGTAGGGCACGGAGCAAGTTTCTTTTCCTTGGTAGCTCCAATGAGGACAATAATTGCCAAGGCAAGGGAGTCTGAGAAGAGGTATTTAAAACTTTGTCCATCGGTGAAAGACCCTCAGCCTGAATGGCAGCCCCATCCGGCCTCAGGGACACTATTTAAAGGAAATAGTTTCATACTTACACATGGGGGATACAATTGTGTCAGTCTTATCCTCCGTATCTAAAGGATGTCATTACTGGATGGCTACACTGAAGAGGACCTACTTGCTGTAGAGCTGATTTCAGGAATAACGGTTTCTTCTGTTTGCGCTGCACAGTCCTCACTTCTTAGTTGATGCCACTTCTTAATCCACTCCATACTTATATTATAATAATACCATAATACCTGAGAGGGTATTCATACGAAGCACAGACAACACAACAGAGTATACTGCCTGTAACGGTTTCAACAAATTACAGGGAAAAAAGCAAAACAAAACAAAAACATCGCTAACCAGCTCCCTTGTTGCCACAACAGTTGGCATAGCAACCACTAATGACTAGCAACGAGGTTGGAACGCGCCTTTGACCAATCAGATCACTTGGCTAAAACTTTTTTTTTGGTTTGTTTTATTAATCTTCTATTGCCAAAAACAGCTTGGCCGAACTTATCTGTTGACGTCACTGTTTTGTTGACGCCGCCACGCTGTCTCTCAGCTCGGTATTTTATTAAGACACTTAGACATTAAAATGTCTGTCATATGTTGTCAGTTGTAATAATCGTGTCGGGATGGAGATGGTGACAATACGCACTGATAAAGAGAGACGTGAGTGGGAACAATTTCTAACCATACTAACTATACATATTTATTTTACTTGTCCGGTGATCAGGAACAACCCTTTCTCTTGAAGATGAAGTGCTAGCAAAAAATGTGTTAAACATTTTGGATTACCGTTACTCAGATGTCATATTTAGATTGTATTTAGCAATTCTGGCTTCCTTTTTTTAAACTTGTATTTCTTGCTAACAAAGTCCCTTAATTAATGCATAATTAATTAATGCATGCTAAAGCCACAGTGCCATGAAAATAGGCCTCCATCTCACCGACCTTGAGCCTTTTCAATAAAGTGTGTATTATAGCCTATACAGTATAGGTTAGCAGACTGGGCTGGATTTCTCAAGATCCAAGAGAAACCAATTTTCATATGAAGATCTATTATGCAGTGTACAGAAACTCCACAGACCACAGACCGCCAGTTGCTAAAGGTTTTGTTCCAGGGACAGTGGGAGGTGAAGAAGCCATTGCATACAACATAGTAAAAAATAATGAATAAAATAAAACACCAAAATGCAGCTCCCCAAAAGATTTGCAAGCTGCAACCTAAAGCTAATATTTATTGATTATTTCCATTGCCATCTAGGCATTTGAACCAAAGGTCCCAAATATTTTGTCAGTGAGGTCCATAGGATAAGCAACGCTTTCTTGATTTACTATTGCCTATGTTTTAAACATATTCAAAAATTACCCTCTTAAATAGAAGTGCAATGCACTAATATTGTAGCTTTCTTCAAATATTCTTCATCTTGTCACCACTGAAATTGTGGTGAATACAGAGCAGGACTCAAGATGCCCAGAAGAGAAAAACATCCGTATAAAAACAACATTGTGTCCTTAAGCTACAAAACATAAAATACAGATGATGAGATAGGCCACACACTTACTTTTGTTTCTATATGAGATATCACAGCATGTTTGCATACTATTGGATTTCAGCCCAGCACTCTAGATTGCCCTGTCTATCTGATTCAATCCGCTGATCTTGATAAGGTAGTGCCTCCACAGGCAATCTACTGCATTCTGCCATGGTGTACCAGCTGAAAACACAGTATGTTAGCATTACATCTGTGGTTTAGGCGTGCAGAAAATTGCAACAGATTCATTAGATCAATAGTAGGCTATACTGAGAGACAGCAAGGAACCTTGTCATGCAACATAGTGAAGGCCTACACGGTAATTGTGTGGTTTGTTTGGAACACAACCACATATAGTTATATAGTTATATAGTATTGTTATGTGACTGTAAATGTTGTGCCTATTCCTTTCCTGTCAGCGGCAATCATGAACTTCAACAATTTCAACATTTTCATAGACAGAAATGTGTCACACTCGATGTGCAGTACCACTCATTCCCTCTGGGTGGGTGTCTCCACTTGGACATGGTGCCCCGGGCCCGGTTGCTTATCCTCCCACCAGGCTGTACTTTATTTCTCCAGTCCAACTAGTATTATAATGAAACATGATTAGAGCTCATCAGATTTTACCTCCTAACAAAAGACATGATTTAGTCTATATATATATTGTCAAAGTGGATCTTTTTGGTGAATATGAAAATGAAGTGGCTCTCAGATGTTGCAATGTAGTGTAACTATGTAAATGTATGCTGTCTAGCTCCAGTTTGATTGACAGGTCTCCCCAAAACCCCTTAAACAGAGAGAATCCAGACGGTTATTATACAGGGTGCAGTGAGGAGTAATTTTACCCCCAGGAATGGAAAGGCCAAGCAATTTACATGTCCAAGAAGGTGTTGTACTGCATTGGTTATAGCGAGCTCTGAAGCCAATGGGATCGTTGCTGTGGGCTTTTTAAGACCGAGATCTCCTGTTCCTTTAGAAGAGGGATGGTAGCCCTCTCATTTACTTTCATGTAATACACTATCTGAAACATGCATGGGTGCCAGTGCCACACGTTCACATATACATGTACACTCACAACACTCACACATACTCAGAAGGTATAGTATTTTCATAATTGTATTATCTTCCATGTTTTCATATTAAATCTTTCTTAATATAACATAAAAAGTGCTGCAGTACCCCACCATACGGTACAGCAGCCTACACAAACTGGTTGCATCACATGACATTGTACTTTCTCGGGCATTGGTATATCTATACAG
>CABFOQ010052674.1:35712-52119 GCA_900660455.1 Gephyroberyx darwinii
CTCTCTCTCTCTCTCTCTCTCTCTCTCTCTCTCTCTCACACACACACACACACACACACACACACACACACACACACACACACACCAAATGTTTTTGTTTTTCATACCCGAGCTAGTTAGGAACATTTTGTAGCCTGTGGACTGATTACATCCAAAGCTTGGCGGAGGCAAGGCATTCTCCCAGCTCTTCAGAAGAAAAGTCTCCTCAAGGATGTGAACATGTTTTTGTTTATGTGTTGTCTTTCAGATGTTCACTGATGTTTAAATAGTTTCACATTGAAAGAGCTAGATATACATCGTTCCATCAGACCCATCCCTCTCACACTCTCTCATTCTCTCCCCCACACACACACACACACACACACACACTCTTAGAGTTAATACAAGGCAGATTTGTTCTCTAGCGGATAGATCCAGTGAGTGTTTTCCAGAGGGTTTTGTGAGGGTTTTCTCACATCCATGTTACTTTGTCTCATTGTGCAATAGTATTTATTTCATAAAATATTTGGATGTAATGACTTGAATTTGAATTTCATCCCTTCACACTGTAGTAACAATAAAAACCGAAGTTGAAAATCTTACTTTCCCTTCAGTATCCCTAAGCTAGGCTTTAGGTAATGCTATTTGCTGTTTCACTAAGCTATTGCAGACACTCTTAATCTATAATACGCTCACACACACATAGACAGCAACACTATAGTCTACATTTCCTGTCTGCGTCACTTTCACATCTTTCCTTTTTGCATGAAAGATTTTATGAATGAAAGAAGTAGAAATATGATGAATCTACAGCTCATTATGTCAACTAAAACAATTTCTTATACAAAGTGTGCTGTTAAATTTAGAGCCTTGGACAGAGCGCCGTTCAGGAAATTATAGTAATCGCAGCCAATGGACATTCAGAGAGATTTTTCCTCTTGGGTGGAATTTTTAGCCTGTCTGTTGACGTTGGACACGTTGTATGGGCCAGAGTAATTGGTTCAGTCTGTCCTGGGCTGGGTTCAAACTCGGTGCGTCATGCTGCTTTTTTCTGCTGCAAATGAAACAGTCAAACGCACACAGAAATATCTCCATGCTCTCACCCTGCTGAAGACGTCTGTCTAGCCGGCCGTGCCTTAAATGTAATGAGCAAATTGTTAGAAAACAGAAATATTCCATACCACAGATGGCATTAGGTTGTTGATGGAAAAAAAATCCCCACACATCAAGATGGGTTTTCAGATATTCTATTATTTGAAACCACTGTTGATCACTCTGAGTCCACCTCTCATCTCTATTTCATTTCCAGCAGAAAACCATTTCACCTCCTTCTCCTGCTCATGGTCAGAGGACATAGCTCAATGAAAGTGCACATTAGAGATGGAGATGGAGGCGAGGGCCTGTCCTAAAGTAGATTTTCCATCTGGTTACAAAGCCTGTTAATTGGGACTATGTGTACAGTGTCTACAGTGTGTATGTGCAGTTGTTAGTGTGTTGTTCATTTCAAAGAATCAGACAAGAACCTGCTAAAGTATCTGAACAATGTGCGTGGTCATGATCCTAGCTTCAAAGGGTCATACAAGTGTTATATAATGTCAAAGCACATGGACATCAGTGAGGAAATGCGTCACAGATGACCCCAAGAAAATAGAAATCACCTCAGTGCTAGCTAAAGGGGATCCGGATGAACTTACAACATTTTTGCAATTCTTGAAAATGCACTTGTTGGAGAGATGCCAGATGTTATGCATTGGCAAAGAGTCTCTCAGCGTTTTTCAGGAATGTGAGGCCAATGACCCCTGGTGGCAAAATCAATAGAGTGCACTCTATTGTAGTTGTTGACACTGACATCTGGTGGTCACAATTGTTGCTCTGGCCCATGTTTAATTGAATGTCTGTAATATCTGCCACATACTATTGGATTAAAAGTGAATCATAACATTCTATTTAACAAGACATGGACAATTAAATGTTATGGGGAGGATAGGAGGCATTTTTCAAAAACAACTGTTGAAGTGAGGATGGAGCACATCTGAGACCAAATGACTATGACGATTGTATTCTGTCCTGTAGGCTATGTAGGTGTCAGCCTGCATCACTGGATTTCTTTTTTCACTGACACAAATGGCTTTTTAGGATGTTTTTTGTTTCTTAGGATGATACAATCAGATCATTGTACAGCGTGGTTGTCTGGTGGTGTCAGAAATATTTTGACAGCAACTTTGTGTGCACTCTTTACTTATGGTGGGCAGATGAGACGTGGCTGTGTGTTGGTAAGTTATATTTTCAACATATGAAGGTCTGGTTTAGCCAATACAGGCCTGATTGATTTTACAGTATTTTAAATATACTGTAACCCAGGCACATGCCCTTTCAGAATGGACTATGTAGTCACGTCTTACAGCAGGGCTTCAGTGAGTACTGTTGTAGTACATCTCATGTGATCAGTACAGACAGACCCCATGACGTAATGGCACTTCATACAAATACTCATACAAATACAAATAATACATGCGCATACGGAGAGTCTTATGATGTAGGATTAAGCGGATGAAGTTTCCTCCCTGTACAATTGGATCAATTCAGGGCTGAATTGATGCAGTAGTGACATACATTCAAGGAACTCATTTATTCCACCAGATATGTTTTTGTGCTCATGCTGACAATGTGGCTGCAGCTAGTTCTGTGTATGTAACAAGGAAACACCTGGTCCTTCAGCAGTAACAACCGTTACTGTGTAATGCAAGATAAAACCACAAACATGCACCTGCACCCTGATCAGGAGTTATTTACAGGAAGACAATAAGCATCAACATTAATGACTAAATACACTATATGCTCATAAAGTATAGCCCGGTGGAATGTATTGTCCAGAATTTGGACAAAGAAAACCAGGAAGGGCCTCCAACTTTTTCTCTGCCTTGCATGGAATTACTTTCTCTCTCTAGGCATTTCTATAAAAGGTGGGAGGACTGGGGTTATGGGCCGCATGGCCTGCACTGTTATCCTAGTTTCCACTTTGTTGTACACTGCAAAATGTAGAATTCTTTTGTTTCTACTTTATACCAATAGGTTTGATGAGCACTTGAGAAATCATAGCAATGATGGCCATTGCAAGAGACCAGAAAACATTTGCAAACAGCTTGAATGCAGTGAACAATTGAGGCCAGGATGGACAGTCTTACATTAAGACACCTTAAATTAAAACCTGTGTAACAGTTAATGCCTGCTGAAATTAGTCAAGTAGGAACAGGCCACAATGACTCTAGACCAAAAGCAATGGCTGAATTACACCAGTCTCAGATTCCAAAGTATAAAAGATGTGCTTACTTTAAGACCTCGCCAGCAATAACGTCTGATAACAAAACTATCTGAGATTAGCATCGTGTCACTTTCACGACGATCAAATTTACTGCACTCATTACAGGGTTTCAGTGAATAAGGATGACTACAGTCTACTAAATAAAGTGTTTATTCATCAAAATCAGGCGCGAAAGTAATGTACAAGCAAAAGACAAGCCAACAATCGGAACAAGGAAAGTTTCTCCTTCAGTGAGGACTGGGTGGCCCTTAAAAGGGCCGTTGGGGTAGAAAGTTTGAGCCAGCCGGCTAATACTCCTGAGACTGGGACGAGGCCTTCTTTCCCGCCTTGCCGGAGCTCGGTGCAGCCTGGCCGGTCTTCTTGGGCAGCAGGACGGCCTGGATGTTGGGCAGGACGCCGCCTTGGGCGATGGTCACACCGCCGAGCAGTTTGTTCAACTCCTCGTCGTTGCGGACAGCCAGCTGGAGGTGGCGAGGGATGATGCGGGTTTTCTTGTTGTCCCTGGCGGCGTTACCGGCCAACTCGAGGATTTCAGCGGTGAGGTACTCCAGGACGGCGGCCAGGTAGACAGGGGCCCCGGCGCCAACTCGTTCAGCATAGTTTCCCTTACGCAGGAGACGGTGGACACGGCCCACCGGGAACTGCAGACCGGCACGGGAACTGCGGGTCTTCGCCTTAGCACGGGCCTTTCCTCCGGTTTTACCTCTTCCAGACATCGTTGATGATGGCGAGAATTTTCCACACGGGTCACTGTCGATACAGCTAAGTAACAAATGCTGCGGAAGCTCGGGCCGAGAGCGGCACATAAACACCGCGTGTGGCCCCGCCCTAAAATGCGATTGGCGGTTCAAATTTAAACTACCTCAGCGATTGGCTTTGAAAGGTCAAAGGGAACAGGAAGTCAATGACTACTGGATAAAGAATTCTGTTCTTAAACCAATCATGATAGTGTTTCCAGATGAAAAGAAGGTGAATGGTTGGTGTTCCCCCTCCTCGTTGTGAGTGGATCACACGTATGTCCATCAAGCATGGCGGAAATAGTGGCCCAATGGAGTATTTTCCCTCTAGTTTCAATTTTTTGGCGCTGAATGGTACATTGACAAAAAAATCCAACATTGTATTTCTAAACCCTTACAACGCATACCACACGGACAATCATATCTTACGTTTGTCAATAAGACCTAGGTTTGTAAAAATACTAATAATTATTAAGTATAAAATCAAGCAGCTTTGCTGCTGCAATTCTATGTATACTTATACTTGTATACTTCAACACACATGCACCTTTGTGTGCATGCGGTGTGTGTTGTTAAGTGGATTTCCGGAACCATGAGGTACTCCAAGTATAATAGGCCTACATCCTCTTCAAATACTATGTAATCATTTGCTGCCCACAGGCATTTGGCTAGTCACCAAATCAATACATTACATTACATTACATTACAGTCATTTACAGTCATTTAGCAGACGCTTTTATCCAAAGCGACGTACAATAAGTGACACTCTTCAACTGGCTTTACATGTCCTTTTCATCAGAACCATGTCATGAACCGAGTTCTAGTTTCTGTTTCATGGTGACCTTAAAACTTTGACCTGAAATAAATGAGCAGCACATTATCACTTGCGTTGGACTTGAAATTAAACTGAATAGCCAAATACTGGCAGAAAAATACATTTTGTCTAGAATGGTGGTAAAAGATATCAGCCTTTCAGGAAGACAGGCATGTGCCACTGAGCCAAATACCTGGCAACTGTTTCACTGTCAGTTGTTTCAAATCCATACTTCAGCATTGCTGCAGAAAGATTCAGTCTGGTGTAGTTTAGTGAGTTAGCTATCTGCATAGCGCATTGACTTTTTAATGCAAGCAATCTTTTCCCCCTCTGACTTGGCATGATTTCAGGTGACTGCTGCAAGCAGCTTGCATAGCTGAATGGTTTCCTTTTAAACCGACCTCTTTAAGGACACTTCAAGTAATGATTAGCTGTTAAATGGAATAATACTGCTTCATGGTTAATAATGATGCAAGCTTCTCCAAGAATTTAAGTTCTATCCTTGTTTCATAATTCAATTTAGTAGCGCTTTGCACCACATTGGACTGCTTTATATTGTAACTGCATGGGAAGCAGAAGAGTGCTACTCACTACTCACTGGGCAAGTATGTGATTTACAGCATAATACTGGTTATCTAGGCTATATTCCTGCCAGGATGGTCAGTGTCAGAAGTATTTTTTCTGCCTTCCAGACAATCTTATACTCATTTGCAGCTGATTTCTAGGGTACATTCCTGCCATGCTGCTCACAGTCAGAACTCTACCTTCCAAAAAAGTAGCCAAAATAATCATAATGAAAGTCACCCAGAGTCACGTCCATACTGAGTGAGGCTTCAAAAAATAATTTATTTGCAATGAATTAAACATTTTAAAATATCACAAGAATTGAAACCATAAGGGAGCGCTAAACTCCTGTTGCTGTTTTCTGTTTCACATTCAGGCCATATTATATATGCCTTGAGACAATGGAGTGACTTTGTTCATTTATTAACATTTACATAAATTGGTTATAATTTTGTAAAGTAAAGTAAAGTCCATCAGACTCCCAGGGAAAGTATTTCCTTTTACCAGTGGTGGTGCTACCATGGTAATCACTTTTAACTATATTTTATAATGATACAAAAGAAATATCAAATGAATCTAAATCATTTGGTTAATTTGGTACACACAGTGAAAGATCTTTAATTTTTTCCTTACAAAACACCAATGCCAAGTAATTCTCTTATGTACATTTTAACATATTAATTCTAATTGTTTGCCTTTGAAGGATACAACACGGCCCTTGACTGTAATCTTAGTTTAGTATCATATCAAAGGGATCATACTGGCGTTATTGATTTTTTTTTTTCAGCCACTATATATCTAGCCCTGAGAACAGCTCCATCCGTTACCTTGCTGTAAACTTTGAATTGAAATCAATCCTGTAGCTCCCAATGCCTCCCAAGAGCATCTAAAACACTTTCCAGACATTTTTTTTCTTTTCTAAAATGCAACATTGTAATAATCTTGTCATGATTTGATCAACGTTTGTTTCTAGAATTACATTTGTTATCATATGTAAAAGATTCTCCCAAATGTTGATATAGGATGGGTTTTGCTTTTTTCAGCCTATGTGATATGTGTGAGTAGCAGCTGATCATAAGTTAGCATTTACTCCCGGTGACAATTCTTCTGCACAATATATGCCAACATGCTGTACAATAATGACAAAATTTTTTGCAATGGTAACTCCAGAGTGTTTTAGATGCACTTTTGAATTTACTGGAGTCAACAGGAGCCACAAGGAAAGCAGGACCTGATAATAAAACTTAAATCGCACTAAGTGATGGTTTATTAACTGTCTTAGTATACTGACAATTTCTTAAAGGCTTTAACTCATTGCCCTGCTAGAAGAGTCTGCTTGAGATCCTGTACAGTATGCAATGCATTCTTTTATAGTCTGCATTAGTTTTTCTATTTACAAGTCTGCCCTGCACTGTCTTTTGAAGAGAGGGTTCTAGTGAAAAGGCTGGTTGAGGTTTAGGCAGAGGCAATTTGAGAATTAATTGTGTTTATAAGCTAAAATTGCAATAATATTCAATTGAATGTCCCTTTATGAAATGAAAGCTAAAAAATCAGACATCGTCTTTCTCTGCTTTGTATATAAGTTACATTTATGAACAAAATTATAAAACCAATGTATAAGCAAATTTGAGTAAAAATTACAACTAAATGATATTGATTTTTGTTCATTTACTTAAATTTGTCTTTAAAATTACCTTTGCAGGGGGAAAAAGCACACACAGCAATGTCTCTACTATATAATACAACTACCATGGGGTAAAATAGCACTTGTTTTGTAAATCAGAGCGATACATAATAATAAATTACCTCTATGCAACACAAGAAGAAGTTTACATGTGCTGTAAAAAACCGTCAAAGTCCAAAGTGCAACCAATAGTATCATACTGGCATTTTATATCATTAAATAATTTAAGAGCAAATCCACTGAGAAGGGTCACAATCACACACACGCTCTCTACTGACCTCTTGTGTTAAATAGGGTGTACAGCATTTCATCGTAACCATTCCCTGCTCCTCTCCACAAAGCAGCAGGATATTTTTCCTTCAAACAAATAGTTTTGAAACACACATTTCCACTTCAAGAGTGTGATTCAGCATCACTCCTCTCCTCTCCTCTCCTAAAGGTGCAATGCTTTCTATCCAGAGGAACGCCCTCCCAGAGGTATCCTTTTAAGAGATACAGGCGTCCGCCCACCTGGGGTGTATTACCTGTCAAAAACTGGATTCTTGCCAAGGTTAGGTTGTTCTTCTGACATTAATGATAGAGGTGAGTGGGCCATGCCTTACAACAACCCGGTCATCCCTTTAAGGTGACCCATATCCTACCCTAGCCATGACACTCAATTGTCCAGTGTGCTTGCTCCCCCATTGGTTGCAGTGGCTTTGCCTTTTGACTTGCCCGACGAACGGAAGGAGAAACGCTTGATGAGACGTCGGGAGAAGCTGCCAGATTTTTTACGGCTGCTGTTTGCAGCAGCGACATAGTTGTTACCCAGGTCGGAGATGTCTTCATGGGACTGGCTGATGCAGGGGTCTTTCTCTCGATGTCTTCTGCGGAACAACAGCTTTGTCCCACTCTGCAGAAAGCCCACTGGAGGAAGCACAGAAGTTATACCATTTTATTAAAGCGCCAATCCATAATTGCGGTTTGGGGCCCGTGTTGAAACACTTTCCTCTCTCTAGTATAGTGTTCTTATCAAACAGACTGAGACATTTTTTACATAATCTGACAGTCTGACAGCTAAATTGAAGTTTTGTGTTGTAAGGCTATAAAAGGTTTGTTTGCATCGGCAATATGTGCAAACATGTAACTACAACAGGCTTGTAATTTAACTTGTGCATGGGCTGTCAATTGGTTATCAAAATTGAAATATTATTTAACACATTCAAGTGAAAATCTACAAAAATATATGTGAATATATTTAAAAGTAATTTGATGTTCATACATTTTTACCATTACTGCCCTCAGTGGAAATTGAACCTCTACCTCTGGCGGTTTTAGTGCCACGTTCTATGCACTGAACTATACAAGACCACATGGGAAACTTGTGTATAAAATACTCTATATTCTTCAAATATAGTCTGTGGAATAAAAAGATGCTGTGGCTTCTGCCGTGTTTTGGGACCAATACAAAGCTGACGTTGCCAGGCTAGTATCTGAACTGACTTATGGAAGGCCTGGGACAATGGTACCTTTATGGTCCTTGAGGCTCCGGGTTTCCAAGGCACCAGTGGAGCCTGTATCTGACTCCACGTCGTCCACAGAGGGACGCTCCGACACATCGGAGGGCGTGGTCTCCTCTGGGTCCTGGTGATGCCCCGCCCCATAGTGGTTGCTGTGCATGGCTGCATCCATGGCGGCAGCGTAGCTCATCGAAGCACAGTCGTCCTCTGAGAGCGGAACCTGTCAAATTATACATTATCAACTATCATCAGCTATACATTATCAGAGTAAGAAAAATAAGCAAAATAAGCCACTGGGTAATTCCTGGGATCTCTGAGGAAGAGGTGTGTGGTAAATTAGGAAAATATTCCACCAAGCTGAAACATCACTTTCATTAAAAACATTGAAAATGAGCATTTTAAATCAAAACAACTTTAAATAAGATGTAATTTTCTAAAACATTCTTAGCAAAGAACATAACTCATTATTTGGGCTATTTCGTTGTAGCAGTGATGTGAGTACTTCTGAAGCACACTGTATTTGACACCATATATATATAGCTCTCACCTTTGACACCCCTGAGATGATGAGTGTGCTCCTTTTAGTGGGCGTCTTCCGTGCTACTTTGCAGGCAGACTCTGTCAGCTGACGAATTGCAGTTTCTGCAACAGGGTCCAGGCCATTAGAGAGGGAGCTATCCTCTGAGCAACAAAAGCACATACATGTAAATAAGCATGATACTAAGCATTATACTGCAATACACACACATTCTCAAACGTTGATGCAGCCGCGACGTCATTCTGTTGCACTATGAAGCAATTTGAAAATGCATTTAGCTTCGGTTTGAAATATACAGAAACTATATATTATGAAAGAGGAAGGAACATTCTCCAAAGTTAGGTGAAGGTATATGATCAAAGTAAAAGTTCAAATAGTTATAACATTAGAGTCCGGTTCCTGAATCCTCCCACAACTATATGACTACGATGACAACTTTGTTAAAATAAAAAGCTTGTACATTATTTGTAGTTATGGAAGTCAATGGGGACATTGGACTGAAGAGCCTCCACTAAAACTGCACCCTTAGTGTTGTAAAGTGCATTCCTCTCATCTCGTGTTCCACAGCTGCTTGGTGGTTATGCCGTTTTGCATCTGTTATACAAAATAGTAGGTCTAGCCTTGGAAACACGTGTGTAGTTGAGAACTCACTGCTGGGATTGGGGCTGGTGCTGCTCCTGCCGTCAGACAGGATGGTGGGTTTCTTCTCCGTCACCTCCACTTTGGACGGGGAACACATGGGGGAATCACCTGAATCGCCATCAGCATCGTTTCATGTCACTGATCTGTTATCACCTGTTATCATCAACAATCTCCCATCTCTTATTGTACTGTACTTGCCCCGTTGCAGTATAATGGTGTAAACCCCCGAGCTCACCTGGGTTGCGGTCTAGTTTGGGTCGCGACTGGATGGTAGTGACCGTGGTGACGATGGTTCCGTCTGGCATGATGGTTCGGTCCACGTCGACCTTCTTAGTGGGGGTGAGCGAGGAACGAAGTGGCATGGCGTTGTGGCTGCCGCGAGCCTCCTCTGAATCCACATAGAGCAGCTGGAAGAGTCAAAACATCCAATGAATATGGGTCTCTGCATGTCCAATCACTGCATGTTGGACATAAGCGATGAGTCAGATGCTCCCACCATAACTAAATCGGAGGGTCTTGACAAAGTATATAGTGGGGCGGGCACTTTTACACAAAATGTTTTGAAACTACGATTGTACCCGCAGAGAAAATCTTTTTAAGTGACTAA
Organism: Gephyroberyx darwinii; assembly: GCA_900660455.1. Taxonomy (NCBI): domain Eukaryota; kingdom Metazoa; phylum Chordata; class Actinopteri; order Trachichthyiformes; family Trachichthyidae; genus Gephyroberyx; species Gephyroberyx darwinii. The sequence continues at coordinate 46,099 of CABFOQ010052674.1, forward strand.
GCAATGTGGGCATAACAAGGTTGCAGCAGGGGATCCAGGAGAAGCCAATTTGAAGCGTCTGCCTAAAGGGACACAATAGATGTTTGTGCCGTCTTTGGAGATGAGAGAAAAGAAATATGCAGATTGCAAGAAGGAAATAATGCAACAAGTTGGCAGCTGAAAAGGCTAGAAGTGGATCCAAGATAGACGGCTATTATGCTTGGCTGTAGCGTCTTTTCAATCTTGTGTGACAATAGACTGTGTCAGCCGTTTTCCAACAGTCCCGCCCTCTTTCCTGTGCATGTTTGTGTCACTCCAGCACCTTTGATGTTAGAAACTAAATTGTAAAATAAGAGAACTCTGTAACTCGAGAGTATGAGAATAGGACGGTGCCCCATCTGAACGGTCACTCACCTCAAGTGTGACAGTAGTGTTCGGTGCCAAGCCGTGGCCTGGGCTGACTGACAGTATATGCTGTCCACTAGGAACTTTATGTGGGAGGTCCACAGCCAGGGAGGCGTGGCCAGGCAAGAATTCTACCACAAAAGACATTTGGCCTACTTATGAAACAGCACCAAAACATTTGTCAAACATGTTTCATTCATTTCATAACTTATCGTTATCGCCCTTAATGTGAGCATCTTTTGACATTTTACACATACCAAAACACGTAACAAGGCCCATTAAAGTGAGCAGTTTGCTTTAGGGCGCATTCAACTTTGCTTTGCCAGTCTTAACAATACTGCTGATGAGGTTTCTGAGCAGTCGCCAGTAGTAAATGACTATAGAGTGGTGCCTTACGTTCCCTTTTGCTGTTCCGCTCCAAAAGTCTTATTCTTAGCTCTTTGGTTTCTGGGCCCAGGTCCCTTCAACACACAGGAAACAGCTCAGTTAGACTTAAAGTGAATTGCCTATATATTAATACATCACAACATACATTTATAAATTCATTGTTAAAAATCCATTAAGAGTAAAATAAACCTGTCCTGGATATAAAAGCTCACATCAAACTTTCCCTTTCCACAAAGTCAGACTCATTTTCACAGTTAGTCCAGCAGCTCCAGAGGGTGGTACTTGATGATATTATGGATTATGAATCTTGGTTCTTTGGCATAAATAACATGAATTACATTTCAGGGTGAAGTTTGCCTTTAAGGTTAGAGTTTAATGTCCTGATATTGTAGATCTTACAGAGTGACTTCTTCGCTCCATTCCAGCGAGGCGGTAGGGCTGCTGGGCACAGACAGGAAGCGGGTTCTCCTCTCTGTGGAGGGTTGGTCCACACTCAGGACACAGCACAGCTCCCCTGGTCTAGACCACTGACCTGCAGACACACAGTGACACAGTGACACCTCGGCGATCAGTGGGAAACCGGGCAGGATCTGAAGTGGAGGGAAAATAACTGACCTTTATGGCAGGTTGCCCTGAGCTGCCGAAGTAGTAACCGCCGCACAGTGACACTCTGGGACACAGAGTTCAACCCCCCCGACAGACGCTCCATGGGGACCTGGCAGCATGAAGAGGAAAGGACACCCTGAGTTCAAAGGCCAAATCACTTCAGGGTACGATCTGTCATCCAGCATCCAGTCATGGCGATGCATTCATTTTAGAAATCAACTCCCGAGTTCCAGAGTATCGCTACAAAGTTAATGGGAAATCCCAGAGCAAAACATGACTGTGTCTCACCACAGGGTTGGATACGCAGGTCTTGAGGTTGAGGACCATGGCTGGCTGCGTGCTGAACAGAGTATCCTCTATCAGTTCCTTAATCGTGTCCAAGTCTGCCTCTCCATCACTGTCCTGGGAGGAACAAGAAAAACAGGATATAAACCAACATGGGTCAGTGAGGGGATTTGGCGTAAAACTGAATTGCACCGTCATGCAATGGTGGTGACAGTAGCAGATCTTCTAACCCGTCTCTGCAGCCTGCGTGGAGTCACGGTCAGGATGAGTGACGGCTGCTTAGACAGGGTCCAGGACACGAGCAGTCCCTCATCCTCCACCTCCTCCAGACACACCACCAGCTGATGGAGGCAGACAGCGGGTAGGAGGGTGGGAAAACACATTAGACACAGAGATGGATAACAGGTTGGAAAGACATGTGTAGCAGTTCCATAACGATAGATTAACACATGGCTATATTAAAGGTGCTGCGTGTAGCATTTTAACATCAATCACCACATTCATTTTGAGACGTTAGCATAATTACCGTAAACAAACAAGACCAAAGGCGAGAAGATTGGCAGCATCTACACTGAATTTTCGGAGAACGAAAACGAAAACGTTGCTGTTGTTCCAGCACAAACGGGGCTAAAAACGTAAACATTTTCCGCAATGGCAGATGGTGGAACGAGTGAAAATCCTAGGAAAAGAAAACTTCACTTCCAACAAGTAAATCCTCTTCAGTAAAGTAAAAGGGGAAAACAGACACATGCTGTTGTCGGGGGCAGGGGGGACAAGTAGCAACACAATCTTTGCAACAGGAAGCAACAGGGTTTATGGGAAATGTGGTTTGATTAACACTACAACTCTAACAATACCACTGGCGTGAGATAGAGGCTACCAATGACCTCCGCCATGGTCTCATTTGTTTACAGTAATTATACCAAGGTATCACATTTAATTTAGCAATGATCTATTGATGTTTAAAACCGCCACACATAGCACCTTTAAAAGATGACAACAGGTTGATCCACATGAAGTTGGATTGGAGCATCAATGGTCACACACCTGATGCGATAGCAAAATCATTTCATGCAATTTACATGTAAATTTTAGACATTTGAATAACAACGCAAATGAAGCCCTGGTATTCTCGTTGGTTTGAGAGGCGTGCACTCAAATGTGCAAATTACCAGATCCAGATGGTGTGCTATTGTACCTTTGTCACCATAGGCTCTATAGTGATCTGGTAGGTGTCCATGGAAACGGCTGCCGGTGACTGCTGGGTGACCGTCACTGGAAATGTCACTGTGTCCACCCAACATTTACAGTGTAAAACCTGGAAACCGAGAAAAAGGTGGTCACAGGAGGACACTGAAATACCCATTCATATATAAGTAGATGTTTTTGCAACAGCCAGATTTACTCTGCACCAACTCAGTGATTCCTGATGCTAAAATCAAAGGCAATGCATCTCTCCTATCAAAGCGTCTCTCCTTCCTTCTGTCTGAAGTTGGGTGTCTACACATTCACACCAAGTACGCACATATTTGATTTGGAACAGACTTAGAAGGTCTGGTGAATCTGCCTGCTGTCGCAAAATCAGAGCAGATACATTTTGTTCATTTCACGGCAGCTGGCTCTTCAAAACAGACAGCTGCTTTGAGGGCAGACATGTACTTGTTGATTTGCTCCTACCTGTGAAAACATCCTGCTACATTGACTCCTTAGCTGCACAAGTTGGTTTTCAAAAACACTTCTTGCTACAAGCATGTTGACATTAATACTAGGAAAGCCGAGCCTAAGTCGACTGATGATTATTTTGAATTTTAGAATTGAAATATCTCAGTTTTCGATGACTTTTTCTACACTCACATTCTGTACACACACAGTGTGTAAAAAAAAACAACCAAACTCTTCAAGTGACACCTTGCTGGTCTTCTCTTTAAAAAAAAATCCTTTCAAGAAAATCTGTATCTTGCATGAAACAGCATTTTTATGTTCAGAATTTTTTCAAAGCAACGCTCAGCTCAAAGGCCCAGTTTAAAATCATTGGTTGGCTGGCTGTTGAGGATGCTTGCTTTATGAACCTGTCAGAATAAAGGAAGGGGTAATGCTTGAGAGATCATAAAGGCAATTTATAGCTATCAATTTAAAGTGACTTTTCTTACCATATGGTGTGCTGATTGGTCAGTGCAGGTGACACTATCTATTGCAGAAGAAGCAGTTAGCTGAAGACTGCTGTCAAACGTGATCTGGATGGAGCTCTGAGGGAGACAGACGAGAACAAATGTCGTAACTCGTACACAAGAGAACACAAACCGAAAGGGGAGAGACTGACTGACTGACTGCCACAAAAGATTTTGCACTGCAGTTATAAAGATTTTAGTAGGATTTGGCTGGCCGTTATTCAGACTGCTTAAGCATCTCTAGACAATTAGCTGATGAAACCTTGCTGCAGTCTCATTCTCTAAAATGCAAATGCACCGGGGCATGTCTTGTAATTCAAGCATGTTTCTTCGGCAGAATATATGGTTTAAGTCTAAGAGCACTCTAGCCACTCATTATGGCTCAGAGTGATCTTCCACCTTATGATTTAGTAAAGAACACTTCTTATTGCACAAAACCCACTTCCCTGCCACAACAACCGTATTTGCACACAGAGATCTTGCCCAACAATATTTTAGACAAACGATCTATCTGTGGCTGATAGAGTCAATAGTTATTGAAGCATGGTCATGTTCTTGTGCCAAGACGTCAACATTATGAGCTAGCATGGTTACAAAGTGGCAGTGCAAACTCTGCTGCACAAAATTAACATGACAAATTGAAAAAGAGAAGCCTATAAGGTCCACTTAAGACACATAATGTGCAGGGATGTAAAGAGACTGTTACCCACAACAATGCACATTATGGTATTTAAGGATGGCATGCCAAAGAAAAAGGCTGCGGTGACTTTAGCACAGAAAGCACTATGGTTGTGAGCACTCAGATGACATGTGCCTGGAGATATTGGCAAAAAGATGCAACAATATGCACAATCCAAGGCCGGCGTAGAGCACAACGACGTTAAAAGGGTTCTTGTAATGGATGTAGAAGTTGCGGATTCACGTCAATTTTACTGCTGCTCTTCCAGGCTGGTCAGCCCATCCATCAACACGGTATCAGTCAAGGCAGAATGCTTAGTCACACCAACAGGAAGGCAGCAGTTACAGTGTGTGCGCTGGAAGACACCCCTTTACAACACAACATGCTATCTCAGTCAGGCAAGATTCACCGAGGCGGTGGGAATGCTTGGTTGACTACTATCACTCAGTACCTGTGCTAGAGGATTAGAAGATACATTTCACTGGATAGCTTTAACTGGCTCAGGACGTGCAAGCGGAGAGGAAACAAATCCCCTATTGTCAGGGCATATGTTCCTCTAGGTCTAAGTCCAATCTCTATCACACAGAGCTGTGGGGGCAGGGCAAAGGTGTTAAGGTGATGTAATATAAAGTGCGTGTGTGGTGTGTGTGTACGCATATGTGTGTGTGAGAGAGATAGGATGAAGTAGTGTGGGCGTTCCAGCCAGAAGGGCAGGAAGCCAAGAACAATGCTGCAAGCTTACGCAGGATCCCTGGACCTACACTGCAGTCACATGACTACACCGTACGACCTACTGTGTTTACTTGGGTTTGGCCGGGGCTCGCAAACTGCTCAGTCACACTACCAGTTGTCACTTCCACATTGTAGGGTCAAATACAAAATGATGTGTTTTAGATAGTGTGGCTTTAGCAGAACTTGTTTTTCATAGGGCTATCATTTGAATGACTGGTAGATTTGTATTATAACAGATTTCATGTCATTGCATACGACTTATGCATCTTTGCAATGAGGCCAACTAGAATCAGGGCAATTTTGTGACCAACTCCCAGCATGCTGCGAACACAAACACAATGAGAGCAAAACAGCAAAAGCATATGCATTTTTGCAAAACTGTTCTCCTATTATGAAGCCCCCTAGAAACAGGAATCAGAACTCAGCTCATGACAAGTGCTGGTCAAATGACCAATTACAGAACAAATACTGTTTTGTGTGTTTGTTTTTTTTAATAGCTAGCATTAATGTGACAAAAACAAACTAACAGACATACATATATATATATATACATGCAACCTAGAGGAAACTAGCAGCACATGTTTGCTAAGATATGTCAATCAAAACCTCACATGCCAGAAGGGTAAGTCATCAAAATGTCTTTTTTTTTTAAAACAGGGTTGCTAATGTAATTATCTGTTAAGCATATTGTTTTCTAAATTCTTAGGCCTGTATCAAGCCATGAAGTAACTTAATAAAAATGGCTTCAGGTTTATGGTCAGGTAAATTCCATCCAATTAA
>CABFOQ010052674.1:52172-68123 GCA_900660455.1 Gephyroberyx darwinii
GGGGGGGGGGGGGGGTTTGCCTTTATTTAACAGTCAGTAGAGAGAGACAGGAAAGATCAGGTGAGAGAGGAGGGATGACATAGGTCATCAGGACATAGGTCCCGGGCCGGATTAGAACCCAAGATGTCGCAGTTACGTGGTATGCGCCTTAGACCACTGAGCAACTAGGACGCCCCATCCATTGGCTTTTTACCCACCAATTAGATCTGGTGTGCTGTGGTGCTGTGCACCCACCTGGCCCAGGCTCATTCTGCCATGGAGAGGGAAACAGCAGCAGTCCAACCACAGATTTGTCCTTGTGAACCACCGCTGTTCAAGTGAGCGTATTCACAGGGGGTATTTCTGGAGCGAGCCTGAGGACATGGTGTCACTTCAGGTTCGTCAGTATCAACCCTCTGGCTCCGGATGGTGAAAAGCCTCTGAAGGGCATGTGGATCAACCAGAAATACACCTCCCCTCTAGCTTCTGTTGACCCTCATCCTTGTTTCCTACCATTTCTTAGAAGCGTGTAATCTCTGAGGTTCAGGCTAGAACAGTTTAAAAAACTAAAACCTACAACAGACAGCAACATCTAAGCCTTCCCTAAACTAAACTATATTCTTTTTGGCATTACTGTAAATTATAGGAATGTCACAGACATTAACTTCCACTCTAAAGTTTCCCATCAGATACAAGAAGGGTATGCAGTCTCATTTTGGGCTCTTCAAATCTGTGACTATGATTCTGAATTAAATAGCTATCCATCTACCTATCCATCTACCTATCCATCTATCTATCCATCTATCTATCCATCTATCTATCCATCTATCTATCCATCTACCTATCCATCTACCTATCCATCTACCTATCCATCTACCTATCCATCTACCTATCCATCTACCTATCCATCTGCCTATCCATCTACCTATCCATCTACCTATCCATCTATCTATCCATCTACCTATCCATCTATCTATCCATCTATCTGTCCATCTATCTATCCATCTATCTATCCATCTATCTATCTGAGTGAGTGCCCGTATGTCACTGGGTTATCAAGTGGTCTCCTCCCATCACAGATGTTTGGTTGATTTAGGACGCCGACACCTCCAGAAGGCTCAACTGTGATTTCTGGCATTCCAATAAGAACGGCTGGGGAACGTTGAATCTATCAGCCACTGTGACTGATGGAAGAAAAGTTTAGTTTCCTTTCCTATCAAAGAGAAGGAGCACTGACTAATAATGTCCCCCATCGATAAAAGAGGGAATCTACTCGAGCAGAGGCATAATCGCAGGGCATTTATCGTCTGCCAACAGCTCCCAGTCGGAGATGGAAGGAGTGATCTGTGGCCTTGAGCTAATCACCAGGCTGCCTGTAATTGCAGATCATGCATGGACAGGGAGTGTTCTTCCCTCCAGATGCACACTCAAGTGCTACATGCTGCCTCTTCCACAGTGACCACCTACTGAACACAGTGACAAAGGTCTGATGTCATGCATCTGGTGCAGATGCACAAACAGGCCAATGATGCTACGATTCTTGTTTTACGCAACACAGTCTTGCTAGAGAACCAATCTAGACCTTCAAGCCTCCCTCACACTAATCCAGCTCAACGGGTTCATATCATGTCCTTCTGTCAAGGCAAAATTATGTCCAGGGGCTCCCTCAGTCATACTTCTGCAGACAAATAAAAAAATGTGTAATGAAACACGTTGCTCCCACGTTGGTCACAGATAACACAATTCTGGTGTGATTCAAGTGCTTTCCAAGCCTAAGGTGTGGAAGGGAGACCACGAATCTGGAGACTTCAGCACTGTACAGCACCATGCTTAATTGTACTTAAGTAGGTGCTTGTTTGGGAAAAGTGGTGGGTCTACTGGTAAATCAGTGGAGGGGATTTGTTTTGCACTGCAGATGTTCTGTTGACATCGTCGTGCATAACCAGCTGTGCCGAAGCCTATCGCCAAATCCCTGGATTATAGAAACAGAGGAAGAGGGGGAATCTTCTTAGCGACCCTATGAATCATTATTATTGAACTCCAGGTAGACTTGACACATTATTAAACCTTGCAGAGAAAAACACAGCTGCAACACATGTCCCATATCTTTGTTTTGTTTAGGGACAGCCCAACCTTTTTCTGACAGTGTCCTTCGACAGTAGATAGACACCCCAAGTCCCCCACCATCTTCAGCGGCCTACACCAAGCAATCTGATAACAATCTGATAACAATTTGATAACAGTTTATTTTACACAAACAGGCAGCCACATCTCTTAGTCAAACATCTTCGGGGGGACTGTCACTGACACCTTGTCACTTCATATCAGCACTCTCTTTGTCGAGACAGTACACAAACACTAAGCTCAACACCCATGCACTCACTATATCAGCACACACTATTTTTATCTAACCACTCCAACCTTCCTGCCAGGATTCAACCGCCTGAATCACTTTTGCTATTTGTTCGTCTTCGCTCATTTGCCACGGTTATGGTTTTGAGTATTGCACTTCAGGGGTCTGAATCAGGTTTCCTCTGAGGAAAGTGTGATCCTACTGGCACGGCGCCTTCTGACTGGACTCACGATTCGTGGGCCGGACTGTGGGCTAATAAACCGTTGGGCCTGCAAACGGTACAGGAGCGCCCGTGGATTACGTCACACCCTTTGCTGCTGTGGGTAGTCAGGAAAGATTTTAGGCTGAACAAAATAACCCCAGAGACAGGCAAGCCAGACGTCTGAATCATGTAATTCAAAACAACAGGCATGCTTAACAAGTAAACATGAACAAACACAAAAACAATAATGAGTGATCGAGGACCTCCCAGCTAGCCACCGCCACAAATAACCTTAATAACCTTTCAGAAAGCCTGAACTGTGCCAGCTGAGCAGCCTCCCTCCAAGCAGCATACACACTACATCCAATGACATACAGAATAATACTGAGGAGATCTAATATTTAATAATGCATTCAATAAAGTGATGGCAAAGTATAAGGTATAGGTACAAAGAAATGACATTTCTGCAAGCCACCAAGAACAGTGCTACACCACACGCTGTTTCAAGCTCTGTATATAAAAGGGCCTTGAAGTGCTGCTTGACTTGTGATGATTTTACTTTCTACCTTAAAGTCAAATACCACCAGGTTGAGGGTCAATAAGAACAGAATCAGGAGATTCCCATTGAACAATTCAGTATAACAATTCACACTAGAGGTCCTGAAAGCACTATCAAGTTTCACAGTGATCTTAATATCAAGCCAATCTTATGGTCTGTAATGTGATAGGCCACACCTACAGGCTACACCGGCATGTATCAAGTGAAACCAAAGGTCACATATTGTATGATGGTTGGTCTTAAACTGGAGGGCTAAAGATTCAAAGATATGATTTTATAGCACTCATAGGCCCGTATATACTAATTTAAAAAAATGTGTTTATTTGTCTTTGAATTACATGAAGGCAAGTCTACACAAATGCGTTTTAAGAAGTGATTTAAAAGATGATACTGACTTAGCAAGTAGGTGCAAAGTGTCACGCCTCTATCATGTGTGATCTCACAGGAATTTCAGTGACAACAAAAGGAGAAAAATAAAAAAATTCAGCCTCTATGGGGCTTGATCCAGGAGAAGGCCATTTACTGCTTCAACCTATTGAGCTTATTTATGTTGCCTTTATTTGGGTGAATTTCATCATAGTTATTTAAACAGCTCTGTGAGCGTCACTCTTAAATGCTAGATTGGTACTTAGGTTAATACGATAAAAGATTCAGGTATTAATCCCTGCATGATGACACTAACGCATTATCTTCATGGTGTCGTGTTCCTCCAGTTTGGATCGTGTTTTGCCTGATGCAGAAACATAATCGTGATATGCAAGGCGGAGTCGAACGCGAGTCTTCGGGACGATGGTTTGGGCTGTTGCTCAAGTGTCCATTTCCTAAGTTGTTTCCCCAGCAACATGCCTGGCAGGTGGCAGGTGCTTATGTGAGATGCAAAGAATGTGATATGACTCGGCCATGCCTCCACTACCCCTCCAGCAGGCTTTTCAGGTCAGGATTGTGGGTGAAGAAGAAGGAGCATAAGGCATAACTGTTAACAATACAGGTGTGTGGACTTAGTTACATGGTTATTAAGTTATAACATTACACTGGGACACAATATGGGGGCAACAGTGTTTACATTTAGATTATATTTCAGGGATTTAGCTGATGCTCAATGGCTGTTGCAGGGATCAAACATGTGACCTTTAGTTACACGGCCTCTTCCACCACTAGGCCACACTGGCAGCCTAAGTTAAACCTGGGTTTATGCACTGTACGTGCTTCTATTAGATAACACACCACTGTGAAGTGCAATGTCAGTGTCATGTCAAGCTTTTAATAGCAAATCAGCAGGAGATTTGCATTTGCCCCAATTGCATCTGAAATGACAGCGAGCCCCGCGCACCGACACAATGACGGGCAGCAGATATGTTGTTGTGATGAGGCGGCTCTACAAACCTTGGCTCGCGCTCTCGGTTCATAAATTAAACACCACATGGATAAACAGCTTGTTTCTGTCGCCTCTACCACCAAACGCATTTACCCAGTGGAGATTTAAAAAGCATTAGGCCGTTTCTGAAAAATACAGATAGGCAGCTTTTTTTTTTGTCCTCTCATTTCCTACCGTCCCTCATGCATTTAGTGCTTGCGCAAGTTCAGTTCCCAACTATGCAACCCTATGCTTGTGTTTTTTTTAACTGAGGAGACCAACGATACCTTTTCAAGCCCGTGGTATTGTTTAAGACATGGTGCGTTTGTCCTCTGGAAAAGCCACCTTGCATCCCGCTCGCTCTTTCGGCAGAAGCTTAACTCCATTACAGTTCACCTGAGGTTCACCGCTCACTCCGACGACAGTGGTGCAGGGTTTCTTGATGACCAAGAGTAAAGGAGGGTGACAATATATCGACTTTCCGCTTCCGTAAGCCAACTTTTATGGATAACACACTCGCATCTGCTATAAGAGTCGACCTGAGGCGGTTCCGCAGAGTCACACAGATCTGTTCCTCTTGCTACCGGAGCAAAATTGAGGCTATTGAAAGCTTAAAAGGAAAAACGGCTTAATGAGAACTCAACCTGGCAGACCGAGAAAAGTACATGACATCCAGATGAAACGTATACTTGAGAGCAAAAAGACATCAGCACCAGCGATCAGTGCTTTCAGGTTTTTAACAACCCACACTCTCTGAGAGCTGCTCTTTTGTCCTTGTATTACTGTCAAGCTATCATCTGTGTTTGGACTTCCATGTAATATCTTGGTATACATATGTCTGCCTTGTCCTCTTCATATCTGATGAAGCTCCTGAAGACTGCCACAAGACTACAGCATCACATTCACTTTTAATCCTTGTATTTTAGTTTTTATTGCAAGTGTTCGTGCCTATGTATCGGTTTTCAGTGAGCAGAGGAGAGACGACCCTTGTGAATCACAATCAAGTGGTGTTTGTTGTCCACCTTCCCCCTGTGGATTGATCTGACCCCTTTAAACTCCCTGCCAACTCAGCTCTCACTGCACACACGCACAGTTTCTTAGTGGGGGTGGGTTGATGATCCACCCCCTCTCCTCAGTGCTGTGTGGCTGACTTTGATAAACGCACATCAAAAGTGGCATTTAAAAGCAGCCAGACCTTTAGAAACGTCCTATATGCCTCCAACACGTAACAGACTACAAACCGTCTGTGATATTAGCTGCATGAAAGAGAAGACGCACTCTGAATCCCAAGATGGATGTGGAGCAGAGTTGTTCCGGCTAAACAAGACACTGTTTATACAATTTGATGAACGGTGCTGCTACTGTCAGGGATATGAGCTGCAGGACGGCTGAGACAGTCATTCTTCTGCCTTGAGCTATGCCAGCCATTTTGCATTTTTTCCCGATGTAGCTGAACCACTTGCATTTTCCCCCCAAAGGCTTAAGCGTCAGTCTATTTTTATGGGATGTGGGTGTTCGTACTGTGGCTGGGCTCATCAGTCTCGCTTCTCTACTCTCATGTGCTTTGATTCAGTGCTGTTATGCAAGGCTTTGCCCCATCCTCTTCCCGATTAGTTGACACTCCAACTCCCACACCTCCATTGAGCAGCCTACCTGCCTACACGCACTTCCAGCTCACGCGGGCACTTATTGAACCGGCATCATCCCACGCCAGCTACTCGTCTCTTCTTGGTGAGTTAACGTTACATCTGCTCAGCTGAACGCTCTCCTCATCCAAGAAGAACAGCAGGTTTGTGTTATCTGATGTGTACTCAGGTCTCCCTTGTGGTACGATTTACGCTACCTCTATCACTGCATGCTCATGTAGCGCCACTAACACCATTATGTAATGTAAATGGCTTAAACAACCCAAATGAACAACTCACCCCATGCCTGCAGGCTTGCTCGTTCAGAGCTCGGACCCAAGCTCTCTGCCAGTGCTCCCTGAAGGACTTGAAGGAGAAGAGGGAGGCCAGCAAGCCTTTGGCCCCGGCCTCAGAGGCAGGCCCTCCATCGCGGCCAGAGCGGAGCTTCAGCAGGAAGCCCCATACACCTCCAGCCTGGGTCTGGTGGGACCGCCGGGCTGGTTCCCCCCTCTCCTGCTTGGCTTTCTTCTTGGCTCTCCAGAGACGCAGCACGGTCAGGGAGTACTGGACCAGCCATGCCAGCACGACGAGCAAAGAAGCCAGGAAGAGCCCCACCAGACACAACCAGCTCAGGTCCCGGAGCTCCATCACGGTCTCCTTGGGCCTCTCATATCATCTCAGTCAGGCGGAAAGATCGGGGCTGTCAGTCTCAGCCCTGCGCCTGTGAGTGGCAGCACAAAACTGACAGTCAGTATCTTGAAGCATGGTTTACGCACAGGCTTTACCCCAGGAATGTCCCAGAATACCTGGGATGGTGGCTACTACGACTGCCTTAAACTCTAGTCAGCCTGCTTTAGGTCACGTTAAAACGCCGCATGTGTGTGTTTGAAGCAAAATCCAGCGCACTGAAAAATTACATTACGTAGACAGCTGAAAAATGAATCATGCGTTATCAAAGAGGACGTTGCAGTGCAGGTCGATGGGCAAAACTTAATGCTGCCAATCGATTTTATAAACCAACCTACCGCTTTAACTTGAATGGTCCGAGCTGCGGGCAATAGTGAAACCAACGGGAGCGAGAAATGGGTAACGTGAAGCGGGCTTCATGGCGATATGCATCGGTGTGTCAACAACAGTCTAAATGTAACGTTATTTCTCCCAACTCCGAGTCATCCGCGATGTCTAGACTGATTCCTCGCCTCGCGCAGCCGCCGTCGCGTATCGATTCAGTAAAGACCCCGCACTCCCCTAACGCATTATTAGCTACAGTAGGTTGGAAATCTCCGCTGCTCGCAACCTCCCCTCTCTACTGTACCTTCGCTTTGACAATGACAGAGAACACCGGTGGCCTGCAGATGGCGCTACAGGCGACTATTGTGGAGCCTGGTCGTCCATAGAAACGGGAGGGGGCAGGACGCAACCGGAAAGGGGGGGCGGTAATACGACATGAAAATGCATGTCAACCGCCGGTACATTATTTTGATAGCGTTGTAACCTCCCCTCATGTATTCATAGCAAGAGTGTAAAGAAATGTTTTGTTGTTGTCTGAATATGATTTGTTGGTGTTGTAATCTTGCTAGTAGTGTTGGTTGTGTGCCTTTTGTGTTCTTGTTATTCTGTACTGTGAAATGTTATCTCTTCATTTAAAATAAAAATACATATATAAAAAAATAAGAAGTATGAACTACAAGACGAAGCAGAACGAGGCTCCCTTTTAAAGCCAATGTTAAGGTTTACTTCTTCTATCTCTTCCTACTGAAGCTGTTCTAACTTTTCATGTATTCCAACAATACATGTGATATGTTGTGCTGTGTCACCTGTTGCACCTGTGCACAGTAACTTTCAAAACTGACTGCACAAAGGGGGAAAATACTCACAAAATGTTATCGGGTGCAAGCATTACTTTATTAGTTATTTATTATTATTAGTTAATTTGTCATGTTGGCACAACTACCCAGCATAACTCCTCCTGGTCTGTTAGCATTTTGTGACCCTAAGTCAAGTCACTTTATGGCCCTACAGTTGTCTGACAAAAGAAATAGAAATATGTGTCACTGATAACACTTGTATTGCGTTAAATATTTAATTGAAACTCATAAGAAGTGATGGAAAGTGGGGTTCTTAACATGACTGCAATGATGAAAACTTCCTATCTCTCGCAATTTATGAGCCTGTGAAGGACACACACCAGCACACCAAGCTCCTCGGCTCATGTTAAAGCAGGGGCGCGTACCAACAGGTGGCAAAAAATGTATAATACAGGCGATATTATCTACCAAAGAAGAAGATGCGTGACTTCCGTGGTTTAAGTGAAGTGATGCGCTTCCTGCCACTGACAAACAGGAAGCACATCACTTCACCTTCACTTAAACTCTTGCATAAATCTGCGTTAACAAAAGCACACATAGCTGGAGTAATACCGAAAGTGAATCCATGTTGGCTTAAAGAGAAATGCGCAAGATTCTAGCATATTTTTGGAAAAAAATAACACACATTTACATTTACGACAGAGTCGTGCTTAAATATATCCTTTATTTCCACTATGGTGCTTTGTATTACTAAAAACTCCATCACGTCCATTCAATAAAGGTTTTATTTTGAAATGTATGACCGGAAGACGTGTCTTTGCCTCGAAAAGGGCTACTGACAGTAGCGCTGAGCTAGACGTGTAGTTTAGTCAGCCAGGCAGTTTATCTAATAGAAACAATGACGCCTTAATGATAGCTAGGATGGATCATCGTTTGGAGTTATGGATGTATTTTTCTCTAACACCGGATTCATGACAATATCCTGGATGTATCTTGTTCTAAAATGCTGATATATGTTTACACTAGACAACACAACCCAAGCTAGTGTATCGATCGTCCGAAGGTGTAACGCTAGTTACACAGATTAGAAACTTGATTTGATCCGTCACATGTTGAACTACCAAAATGCCTGCAAACATGTCACCAGTACCTGTTTTACCACTTGTGATCAACTGTTTTATGTCTGCACTCGGGTGCATGGCCACATTGAAACTCATTCCAGCGTTCAAAGACCATTTCATCGCAGCCAGACTGTACGGCCTGGACATGAACAAAACATCCAAAAAGGAAGTGTGAGTCTTTTCCCAATCTCTGATTTATCGTTGTCCAGTTTGGATAAGAGAAGGAGCAAAGATGTCAAGTTTGGAAGGAGATAATCAGGTCTATGTGAAAGACACCTGAGCCAGGCTAGGTTAACCTACATTGTGTTGTCTGTTGCCCTGATGCTAATGTCTTTCTTCCTGGTCACCCCCCTGTAGCCCAGAGTCCCAGGGAGTCATCAGTGGGACAGTGTTCCTCATCATCCTCTTCTGCTTTATCCCAGTGCCTTTCCTTAGCTGCTTCGTAGGAGATCAGTGCACAGGCTTCCCACACGATGAGGTGGGTTGATCATGGGTCCACGGTGGAGCTGTCTATTAAGTTGAATCTTTAGACCCACTCTGACCCCATTCTGTCCTGTCAGTTTGTGCAGCTAATAGGTGCACTGTTGGCTATCTGCTGTATGATCTTCCTGGGCTTTGCTGATGATGTGCTGAACTTGCGTTGGAGACACAAGCTCCTGCTTCCCACCATGGCTTCTCTGCCGCTACTCATGGTCTATTTCACCAACTTTGGCAACACGGTCATCGTAGTGCCCAAGCCCTTCCGAGCCCTACTTGGGCTGCACCTGGATCTGGGTGAGTTGCATGGTTACAATCATGTTGGTGGACTATCGTCTTCTGTCATACCTGAACATTTTGCAGCCATAAAGTGTTTATACATCCGTTATCTGGCTGCTGTGGGTTTACAGCATGCACTCGTTACTATTGGTTGCTTGTATTGTAGGGAATCGAGGAACTGACATTTATTGTACTGTTTCATTCATTTTGAGTCATTTCAGCATCAGCCAAATCCCTAAAATGCAAATGTTCTTCATCTGCAGGTATTCTCTACTATGTCTACATGGGGATGCTAGCAGTATTCTGCACTAATGCCATCAACATCCTCGCAGGCATCAATGGCATTGAGTCAGGTCAAGCCCTGTTTATCTCTGGCTCCATCATCATCTTCAACCTGGTGGAGCTGAGCGGTAGGTGGTAGTTTCCTTTCTCATCAACATCTACAGGTCACACCTTTTTATAATGCAAATATATCCATCTTAAAGGAATAATTCACCCCAAAATGAAATGTTATTCATTATCTACTCACCTCGGTGTCAGTTTAAACTCCATTGAGGTTTGTAGGACCACCAAACACACAGCAAGTTAAGCCCCATCGTTCCATCTCAGCCTTTTCCCAAACTGTTAACAGGTTTATTTTTTTACAGCTCCAAAAAAAGCATAAAATGTCCTTCAAATTTCTCCAGACAGCTGGTGCAGCATAATCCAAGTATTTAGTAACGATCACACTGTGGGTCCAAAAGTCCAATATTTAACTCCATACCTTCTATGTGGGGTGAACTATTCCTGCAACAAGTAATTTATCAAGTATTGAGTCTTATTTTTCTTAAAATAAGTGAAGGAAATCTGCCTGTGGGGTGTCACTCACTTTCACTTGTTTCCAATGCAAATCATCTTGTTTAAATAATTTTCTTGAATGAAGTGTTATTTTCTTTTTACTAGTGGAGTGAGTTGCCTTATTCTGCCTTGTTTTAAGATGTTGACGCTGCAAAAACACTCAAAATTCATTCCTGAAACAAGTGAAACTGCCTTGGAAACAAGGGCCAGGTTATCTCACCCCTTTGGTAGAATGTTTTCTCTTCTTTTAAGAAAATTAGATTTTAAGACTGGATATGAGATTAAATGATAGACATTCTTGCCTTTGTTTGACGTCTGGGATGTCATGTTTCGGTTATCTAACAGGAGACTTCCGCGATGACCACGTCTTCTCCCTCTACTTTATGATACCGTTCTTCTTCACCACGTTAGCACTTTTTTACCACAACTGGTGAGTGAAAGCTATCCTGTAAGGCGTTTCCACGAGAAAACTTCTCCACATTTGAAAGTACAGGAGGATATTTTTTGCATCTCTGTTATTATATTCTGTCAACATACAACCTGTTTTGACACAGGTACCCCTCATCTGTGTTCGTGGGAGACACGTTCTGCTATTTTGCTGGGATGACCTTTGCTGTCGTGGGCATCCTGGGACACTTCAGCAAAACAATGCTGCTCTTCTTCATTCCTCAGGTGGTCAACTTTGTCTACTCCCTGCCTCAGCTGTTTCATGTGATTCCCTGTCCCAGACACCGGCTCCCCAGGTAACATGCCGCTGATGGACTTTCACTGCTTTTCATATACCTTTCCATTAGTTCAGTTGTATTGATGACGAGCTGTCATTGCCATTCTGTTTCTTTTCCCTCTCCCAATTTTATTGAAAACTGAAGATTGAATCCAGACACAGGCAAACTGGGAATGAGCTACTCTAAATTCAAAAGGAAGAGCCTTTCTACATTAGGAAACCTTATTCTGAAGGTAAAGCTGGCGTTTCATTAGCGTTTCAAATGTTGTGAAATTCTTTGTAATGTTTTAGACATTTTTCCTATTTCTAAACTAAACTAAACTAAACTAAACTAAACTAAATGTAAATAGTGTATTGAATTAGAATGCCATGGCAGTAGATGTTTTGGTGTAAAACAGAACTGCTTATTTATGTGCTGGGTGCATATCTCATATATATACACCCACAGTGCACTATACTGCAACACCCTCTTGACTGAACTTGCAGTGTTGATCGGTTGATAACAGTAATACCTTCGATCTTCAACAGGTGGCAGAGTTATTGAAGCTGCTGGAGGTGCGAAGGGGCGAGGAGGGAGATGAAGGTTTTATTGAGTGCAACAACATGACCTTAATTAATCTGGTGCTGAAAGTACTAGGTCCCACCCATGAGAGAAACCTCACAGTCATCATGCTTATCATACAGGTATAACAAAAGCACCTGGTTATGAAGTAATAAATGAAGGCTTGAATGATTACTCATATCTGTCTCTGTCTTAGGTGATGGGCAGTGCAGTGGCTTTTGGAATCCGCTATCATCTGGTGCGTCTCTTCTATGACGTCTAGGCATGCCTGCACCCAGGAGAGAAATCTGAGAATATGAAGAAGATGAAGATTGTTATTTTACTGGCTTATTGTTCATCTGCCTTTAGATCGATTCCATTACCTCACTGTTACTTTTTGGCCTCAGACTTTACCGACAGTAAAGACTACAGTAAAGTGGAAGGTTTAAAGCGATATTTCACTTTGATGGAACATTTTCACTTTTTAATATGCACACTGCCAGCATCAGTTTGCCTAGGGATCTGCTGTCACCATCAACAGTCTGGGTTTTCTCCTTCAACTCTGAAAATCAGTCATTTCAAACCGGAAAATGTTCCCACTGGAAAACTAGGGCCTTAGACACTAAATTAATGACTGTACCTGGGGCCTTTGCCTTTTTTGTCCACGCTTGAAGTATATTTTTTATACCAGGTTTTTATGAGGAAAGTGAGTCAGTGGGGGTGACTTTGGGTGTCCTGAGCAGCTCAAATCAATGGCTGACTGTTCATGAATTCTTATTGAAGTGCTCCAAAAAGATGAAAATGTTCGCATAGTGACTAATTGCTTATCTCTCTTCTCCCGAGGCAAAATAAAGGGCATGGGGAAAATTTACACACTCATATTTTATTTTACTGAATCATCAATCCATGCATTTGGGAAATTGCTATTTTTCTTTCCCTCTGAATGAACAACTGAGCACTGAATAGTCATCATATGGTGAAAAGCAGTGAAAAAGGAAGGAAGCCATTCTCAATCTGAAGACCATCACTGAGGATAAAGTGGAAACAGGGAAAGTTAGTTTAAATTAGATTAATGTCTGGGGTCTTAAAGTTACTTCAATTCTAAGGAAGGTGGAAGGTATCCTGAGAACACTAGGATGGTCTTTAGAGAGAACTGATTGTTTTTACTTTTCTTGGTATTATTGGATACATAGGTGTAT
The DNA here is from genome assembly GCA_900660455.1 of Gephyroberyx darwinii. Taxonomy (NCBI): domain Eukaryota; kingdom Metazoa; phylum Chordata; class Actinopteri; order Trachichthyiformes; family Trachichthyidae; genus Gephyroberyx; species Gephyroberyx darwinii. Next base: position 65,231 of record CABFOQ010052674.1, read on the forward strand.
TTTTATGAAAACAAGTTACTTATGACTGAAAAGGAATATGTAATTTTTGCAGTTAAAAATTCAGCAAGCATTAATGTGAAGTCAACTTGTTTTGACACTGGACTATTATGCTTTTCGTAGACTGTAAGTGTGAGACAACGTGTTTACTCTTGAAGTGGAAGGCTCAAGTGGACAATAAAAGTGCGCAGAATTTAATTATAACTTTGTGTCTTTGACATTATTTGAAGTATTGCTAGTAGAGAAACAGCTGACATGAATTTTAAACGAAAAAGACATGTAGACGAGCACTAACAGCCAATGGATATTACGCCCGGAACATTTGGACTGTTCTTTGTTTTCTTAGGGCGCTTTTCAGCGGTGCACAGCCCGCGCATACATGTCAGATACAAGGGTTCTTGTGATTGGTTAAATCAGTTTGGATGTTTACACCACTTCAAAAACAGTCAGTAATTACATTTAAGCTCCTTCATTCAAGTGATAATTTGATGCGTGGTAATTTTTTCTTTCGTCTAAACGTAAGAAGTTAGCAGCAATAATGTCGACGAGGCTCTCTTAGGTCCGCCGGGTGGTTTTGGTCACACTGGTACCAAACTGAAGCTGTAAGTTAGCCCATGTTAGCTGGTACCTGGCGGGTGGTGATGGTCAAACCTGGGGGAGGGCAAGTTTTTAGCTTCACCTCGAGTATGTCTTAGTGAAATACTGTTTGAGCCCAGCTTTGACCCACGGAGATGTCACCCAACAAACGGATACAGAAAAAAACACCACTGGAGCTGGAGTGTGAATGGGGATCCTGTCAGGAGTCGTTCAGTCGGATGGAGAACTTCTGCAAGCACGCCGAGGGTCACCTTAACGGCTTGAACATGGCAGAAGAGGACGAGGAAACAGTAGGTGAGGAGAAGGAAACTGTTCCAGGTGAACATCAGTTAGGCGTGTCACTATTAAAGTAGATGCAAAAGCTAACAGTTTGCTTCTTTGTTTTTTGACCCAGGGGAGCACAACTGCCTGTGGAGAGATTGTGGTTTCTGTTCTGTGGAGGGTCCTGAAGAGCTGCGACGCCATTTGTTCTTCCACTGTTACCATACTAAGCTGAAGCAGTGGGGTCAGCAGGTGTTGAACGCCCAGCCCAGCGTTGGCAGCTGCTCCATCGGATTCCAGAACCGCAACATCATCCCTGAAATTCCAGACAACTTCATCTGCCTTTGGGAGGAGTGTGAGGTAAGGCTACTGCTGATGGAGTAACGCAAGATTGCCCTGAAAAGAAAATGAAAATGTTTGCAATATAATTCTTCCTTCTGTGTGTGTTTGTGGTTACAGCAATCCCCATATGAGAACCCAGAGTGGTTCTACCGCCATGTGGAGATGCACAGTCTGTGTATAGACATACCAGCTGGAGATAGTGAATGCTTATTACACTGTGGATGGAAAGGTGAGTCTATTGAGCATCATCAGTTGTGAAGGTTCATTTATAGTTCAGAAATGTAATGTAACTAAACATGAACACAGTTGATTGGTGAATCCACGTCCTGTGTATTTCATTCTCCAGATTGCGAAGCCACAGTTAAAGGGCGTCCTAAGCTGCGGGAGCACCTGCGTAGCCACACCCAGGAGAAGGTTGTAGCTTGTCCAGGTTGCGGGGGGATGTACGCCAACAACACCAAGTTTTTTGACCACATCAAACGGCAGAGCGGCATGGAAGGTGAAATTGTAGACTACAGAATACTGGCAGGGACATAATAGCGGTGTTTGCAACTTAGTAACTTCCTAACATCTAATAACCCTGTATATGTGTTGTAGGTCAGAGGTTCCAGTGTTCCCACTGCTCCAAACGTTTTGCAACTGAAAGACTACTGAGAGACCACATGAGGACCCATGGTGAGTTCCTTCGTAGTGCTTGACTATATATAACAATCAGCTCTGCAGTATTGAACTCAGTGCTCAAAGATGATTTGACTCAATCATTGTTTTTTCTTTCTTTGCTGGTAGTGAACCACTACAAATGCCCACTATGTGACATGACCTGTCCATCACCCTCATCACTACGCAACCATATCAAGTTCCGCCACAGCAACGAGAAGCCATACAGCTGTGAATACTGCGAGTACAGGTAGAACATCCTCTGAAGCCGCAGCCAGTGGAAATATAAGATTATGTCATTATAAGATCAAGCTGATGAAGGAAACACTTGCAAAGATGCTTTCTTAACTCTCCTTCACTATTTTATGCTTTTAGCTGTAAGAATCTGATCGACTTGCGTAAACACCTGGAAACCCACAGCAGTGAGCCGGCATACCGCTGCGACGTTGCTGGCTGTGACTTTAGCTCTCGCACCCTCCGCACCATGAAGATTCACCACAAAAGAGAACATGAGGTCAGAGGGGGAGGCTTTTAAATAATTTGCACTCGTATAGGGAGTTTAATGTTCTTTATGGATCCTAAGATGTGTTGTTTCTGATTGTCTTATCAGGGGGATTTTGTGGCCCGCTACAAGTGCCACGTGTGCGATCAGTGCTTCACCAGGGGCAACAACCTGACAGTCCACCTGCGCAAAAAGCACCAGTTCAAATGGCCCTCCGGACACCCCAGGTTCAGGTAAGCCTCACGTTAGTGCAACTCACTGATTCCAGTAACACAGTATCTGGAACGGTCCGGCACTGGCCATCTCTGTTCCTGTGTATCTCTCAGGTACAAGGAGCATGAGGACGGCTTCATGCGTCTGCAGCTGATTCGCTACGAGAGTGTGGAACTGACGGAGCAGTTGATGAGGGAAAGGCATGATAGACAAGGGGAGGAGGACGAGGACGCTGCCCAGACAGAGGGCCTGGGGCTGGGAGACGAAGGTGACGCTGCAGCCCCTGCAGAGATACAGGTGGAGCTGCGAGGGGTGCTGCTGGAG